>JABUQX010044499.1:0-43313 GCA_015478945.1 Trachelipus rathkii
CTTGTCTTGAGTTTGCTAGTGTGTCTGTTTTTCTTCCTCTCTACATGAGGTCATGTTGTTACTGTTAAGTATTGTATGTAGTGAGGGACTATGTTCTGAATAAACATATAGATCTAAGTTTCAATTTTTCTTGGTTCAGATGACAATCTTTAATGGGGTGTGCTAGGTGTGAGAAGAATTGATAAAGAGAGGATTGAACGTATTATAAGAGTTATGTTGTGTGAAGATAGGGGTAAATGCAGAGATTAAAATTGAGAGTATGCTCATAGCCTCAGAAATAAAAAGGATGAATTGATTAGTTAGGTGGTTAAGCGGATGTATAGTGTGGAGTGTGTTGGGAATCGACCGCTGGGAGACCGAAGAGAAAGTGGATTGAGGCGCGGTGAACGAAATGTCTGAAGGAGAGTAAAATGTGAGTTTGGCAGAGGACGAGAATAAAGTGCATGAGTATGAGAATGTCGGGTTTTGTAGGGCATGTTGTGGCCCATCTGGCCAAGAGGATGAACCACTTATGACGATTCTATCAGTAGTCAGGGTCCTGTCGCTGGTCCCATGATCTCTAGGGTGATTTTCTGTCTGTGACGAGCTATATATATATTAATGGTACAGAGGGGGCGGTAAGCTGGCTTTCTTTTCGACGTTCGTCATGTTCTCCTACTCCTACTGCTTTTCTTTTCCGATGCTTTACCAGCACCTTACCCCCAATCTTGGGCAGAGAGGGAGGTGAAGAAGAAGAAGTAGAAGAAGAAATCTTAAGCCCCTTACAATTAAATATAACAAAATTGAGGCAATAATCAGCTGTCAAAGCAACGAAATATTATATTATAAATTGAATTCATACTTACTAATTATTAAAAATGTAAAAGTTACTTAGACTACTATTTCTCATGTAGGACCCTGAATGTTCATAAAAAGCATGTCGAGTTGATCTGGATATCTTCACCCCTGGTCTGTGAAGAATGTAAGAGGATTACGTGGATGTGCTGAAACTTTGCCTCGGGGTTTCAACCGTCCTTCGTAAAAAAATCTTGAAGTAAACTAGGTTAAAAAAGGAAAGGTTACTCGTCTATTTCGCTATTAAATTAATTTTTAATATTTAAACATATGATCTCACAAAATATTAAAAATATATATAAAATACAAAACCAATGACAGCTATAAAAAATAATGTAATTTTGTTTTTTAAGGATATTCTTAAAAAACAAAATTACAATAAAAAATGTGTGTATTGTTTTATAGAACAATCTTTAGTAAAAATAATTAACTCCATTACCTTATAATACCGGATTGAGATCGATGTTTGTTCCCAAGCAATAATTTTACAAGGATCTACCCCGACGTATAATAATCGATATAACTCTCCAGAGAGAAGTTTGCAAGTTTCTCTCTTACCACACAGTTGAGAATACCTATTAAATAGAAGACAAATGGTGATGGACTGCACTTCTGAAATCAGATTTAATATTTATTTATATACAAATAGAAGGAAAACTAAACTTCTCTGCTATATTGCATATGCTCCTGTCTAATTTAGACAAATTTCTCGTGCTTTTGATTTAGCAGGGAGAAGAGAAAAGGGTAGAACACTCCATGTAACTTGAGCAGCCTCGTCAATAAGAATATGATGTATAAAACCCTACATACAATAAATCTATATAATATCTTTTAATAAAACAATTAAGAAAAAATAATTACTGTATAAAAGTACAATTACGGTATGAAGTTTGCAACCAAGGAAAATATTAAATATATATATTATATATATATATATATATATATATATGTATATATATTTTTATATTATATATTATATATTATTTATATATAGATATATATTTTTTATATATATATTATTTATATATATTATAAACATTATTAAATATTATAAATACTTTTAACGTGCTTTATCCTTATGCAGGGAGTAACAACGGGGACCACAGGGAAAATCGAACTATTAAGGCGGCTAATCCAAACCAGTGCCACAAACGTGTTCGCACGAGTTTTAATTCTTGCCCCCAGTTAGATAAAAACTCAACTCTACCGCACGATCTGAACCTTCCTCGCAGTTATGAAGGTCCGGCATTCAACCTCCGCGCCATTTATATATATAATTATATGTATATATAATATTACTTATATATATATATTTGTATATATATTATGTTAATTATAATATTATATATATATATATATATTATATAATATATATAAATATATATTTATATATATATATATATTATTATTTATATATAATGAAAAACATAAACGTGTCATTTTTTTACTTTGATGACATTCACACAAATAATGTGAAAGTCTCTTCAAGGTTAAAACTTTTTTTTCTTCTCTACAAAATTATGCATACTCAGGCTTTGATTTTTCTCTTTCAAGTTAACGAACTTCCTAACGTGACTGTACAACTCTAATCAGTATCAAAAGTAGTAATAAAATAGTTTCTAGTAATTGTGTAATCATTTTTTTATTATCCTTTAGGTTTCCTATTGTGCCAAGCCAAAGATACGTATTAATTGTTGAACTAATATACGGTGGGATTCTGTTATATTTGTTCTTTGTAGGTAAACAGAAAAACTTGTTCTTCCATTTTATGTTCATACATAGACATACTGATATATATATATATATTTATAATTATATATATATATTTATTATATATATTATTTATTTATATATAATATTATATTTAATATAATTATATTATATATTAAAGAGTATATATATATAATAATTATATATATAGTTATATATTATATTTATTTATAATATATATATATATATCTTTTTTATTACCTCGCCTATTTTCCAGAATGGAGTTAGTGCGCGTCGAGCATCGGAAAAGCAAAACAGTTAGACAGAACAATGAAAAAATCGAGAAAGAAAGCCCAGCCTCTACGCCCCTCAGTACATTAATTAGTGTATCCACTCTTTCCTGTCAGACAAAATTCTATCCCTAAAGTTTCATGGACAGCGATTTGGAACCCTCACTAGTGTGTTTAGATCGTCAATAAGGGTTCATCCTTAGCCCAGTGTGGGCACAGACCATGACTCCCTCACAATTTCCATCTCCATTTATCCTGTTTTTACACCTTTCTTCTTCACATCTACTTCAAACTCACATTTCCTCCTTATTCAAACATTTCGTTTACGGACTTTCAATCCACTTTTTCTTCGAGTTTTCCGTCCGGTCGGTTCCCAAACACAACACGCCACTCATTTTACATCCGCTTTAAGCACTGACATCAATCATCCTCTCCATACTGACCATAACCTATTCAATTAATACTTTCATATATTCTTCATTTTTACCCCTTTCTTCACACCACATCATTCTAATACATTCATTCATTCTCCTATTTATATAATTCTCTCACACCTAGCACTCCCTATCGATTGGTCCATCTGTATACACCTTGCAACTTTAGATCATATACTTTTGTATTCCAGACCATAGTCTCACACATAACAATAACACAGGTAACAAACATACCTCTATGATAGACCCTAGCAACAATCCAAGTACTTAGTCCCTTTTACATTTACCAACAATTTAATTGCAACCAGCCACCTTCCTGCCTATCACAACTTTCTACTACACTCGCCATCATCCGTTCCCTTCTCATCCACATATACCCTAAATATATTTAAACTCAGACACTGTTCCAGCTGCTCACCATCTAATATAACTTCACACCTGAAGAGTTCTCATCCCACCATCTAACTTACTTATCGTATGTTTAACTTCTAAACATTCATATACCCCTTCTTTTTACACACCTGCTCATTCTCTTACCAATCCTCTTCAAATCTCTCTTCAGATTCCGCCATCACTGAACCATATCATCCACATATAATAGTCTTAGGGCACCCTCCACTCATTCTCCATCATTCTACAACCATCCCCTGGCCATTTCCCACCTCTAATTCTCATAACTCACCATTATACAAATGAATAAACCAGTAACTTTTAAATTAAAGTTCTCATATATAATATATTTATATATATATTTTTATTATTTTTATTATATTATACTATATATATTATATATAGTATATATATTAATATATATATATATATATAATATATATTATATATTTTATTATATATATATATATATAATATTATATAATATATATATATATATATATAAATTATAGAAGAGAGTATATATTATTTTCTTTTAAATAAATAAATAAATTTATTCCATTATATATATATATATATATATTATATATACCGTATATATAATATATATATAATAATTAATAATATATATATATATACTTATATATAATATTATATATATATAATATATAATTATATATAATATATTATATATATTATATATATATATATAATATATATATATATATTTATTATATTATTAGGTGGGAGAAAAATTCATTTCTCGAGATCCGATGTTCTTCCATAATATACACAAAATTGCGTATTTGAATGTTAAAGTCAAACCTTAAACATTAATGAAAAAATCATATTTTGGTATCTTTAGTCGCGAAATGGTCTCTTAGTTTTGAAAAATAATAACAACCAAAATTTACCTTATCGCTAAAACTATATAGCCTTCGTTTTTTTGCGTTTCTTGTGCGTCTAAGTACTCTACTTATTTGATGCGTGATTAACAGAAAAAAATATTTTTAAAATCACACGCTCATTTATGAGTTCTGCGCATTTGGGCTAAAAATTTCAAACTATCGTGAAAATTCGAGGTTTAACGTTTTACGCCAGTATTTTACTAAATCTAATAAATGAGATAATCATTGCGTGTTATTTATATGTCTATGGAAAGAACTCGAAAATCCACGCACGATAGAAGAACTGAAATTGATATGTCTTCAGGTTTCTTCTACATCTCAACATGTACGTTGAAATAACTTCTTACTGCTTTAACTAGTGATATATTTGTATTGCTAGTATAGAGCTAACAGCTGCTATCGTTCCAGTGCTGTTTTGCATGATCTTGGAATGCATTTCTCGAAAAAGAATGCGTCGGGCTAGTGATCGATAAAAGCTCACAGATAAGAGAGTTATAACATAGTACGCGACAGGCTTATTAGGGACAATATATGGAAGGCCGCATAGTTTAACAAAGGGACATTATTACTTTTTTGGTAGTAAAAGATAATACTTTTTCAAGAAAAAGGGATTCTAAAATATACTGAATAAGTAAGGAAAGAGGAATATATTTTATCCTGATTCTCTGTGTGTTTACCCAGGGGGTAATATGACGTGTACTTATCCGCGAGTGACATCAGCACGTGAAGAAGCCAGGATCCTTAAGTAACCTTGGAATGATATTAATGATATGGAGTATTTGGTTGTTGATGGCATAAAATGTGTGTATAAATGTGTATCTGCAACATTTGAGGTTAAAAATTCAGCGGGTTCTTTTTTTACTTCACTTACAACGAGCACATTCAGACATTTATTTTGATACTTTGACGAAGAGACGGCGGGACCAGCGTTCAATCTCACATCGGAAAATTGCGGCAATAATTTGCAGAAACTTGTCTTATAAATTCGAAGCAATTCAGTTAGTGAAGAATAATGGAAAAAATTGATCTTAGTAAAGACCACTCAGTCGCCTTCTGGATATTACAGAGCATCCAGCAGACAATGTTGCATTAATCTGCCGCTTAAGAAATTCTTGTTCATTCTCAGTCCTCCGATTAGTCGACATGCGGCAAAACCAGGTCTTACGGGTATTTCCCAAAAGAAGTCCTACAAACAATCTTCAAGATGCTTTGTAAACTACATTGTGAAGATATATGCGCCTGTCTGAGTTCGACATTAAGAAAATCAGTCAGTGAAACTATGAATCCTAAAATCATACTTTAAGGTTGTTCAACACAACGATTATATTTGCCAAATTCACATTAAAAGAATCATCGTTCCCTGTGATTCGAAGAGAAAACGGCGTTCTTCTGTGACCCAGAGAATACACTGTTGTTAGCGAGGATAGTGATGAGAACAAACAACATACGAGTATATTTACTTGGGTATAAGGTTTTAACTCAAATCCGAGAAAGTCTTCATATAACCTTTACGACTCCTCAATAATTTTGGCCACATATTACAGTTAGCTGATTAGGATTGGCATAAATGTAAAATGCCATACCCTAATCAATGATGGAAGCTGACAACCAGGAAGATTTCGTCAATTCTGCAAATAAATACTAGGCGTAAATTTGATTTTTACAATTTTCCATGCATACCCAGCCTTTGAAAGATGCGTCAAATTTGTCACAGAGTTCTGCAGAAATAATGTGCGGACAAGAAAAGAGAGATTGCCACATTCTCTCAAATCCACAATGACAAAATTGATTTTTCAAATATCTGAATTTATGACAAACGTCTTGACTTAAATCAAAAATACATTTAACAACCCTATTTGGTGGATGGTTGAGTAGGTGTGGTGGAACTTCGAATTTGCAGCCCACCTCCTCGTGGCGTATTTTCAGGTACTTTATATATATAAAAATATTTTGCTGGAATGGGCGAAAAGCTGTCATAAATGATGGACTCTAATTCGAAAATAGAATGTATAAAAATCACTCACATTAAAAATCTTAAGAAGATGGCCTTTTAATTTAAAATTACCTCAGTGCGTCCGTTTGTAAAACAATAAAAACTAAAAACCCCAATTTTTCACCTAAATTCTAAATTTTAAGCCTTTTGCGCGAACTCAATATTATAAGCATGGTTATTTAATCATATATCATTCTCTGTTTATCTGGCATGCTAAATTTATATTAGTACTTAATATCGCTATTAAATAAGCAAAAAAACGTTTACCGTATATTTTGAGCGTAAGCAAAATTTGGTGTTTTTTTCATTTTTATTCAAAATAACCTCTTTGCGGCGAAACTGAAGATACCAAAAAAATATGAATTTTACTATTAATGTTTTCAGTTGATTGCATTACAAATACCAACTTATGCGCCCTATTAGAATTCGAACTCGAAAAATCGATTTCTTCTCCCCACCCTTATATAATATATACCGATATATATTATTATAATATATATATATATATTATATATATATTTTATATATTATTCTTATTAATATTATTTATTATATATAATTATATTTTATATATATATTATTAATTTAATATATCTATATATATATTATTAATATTTATATATATATATTATATATATATATATATATATATATTTCTATATATATATATATAATATATTATATATATATATTTATATATATTATTATTATATATATATAATTTATATATATTATTATATATAATTATATATATATATATATATTATATTATATATATATATTATAATATATCATTATATATTATTATGCCTCCCTCTTGAATCCCCAAGACTGAGGGGGGTGTAAACGCGCATCGGATCCAGAAAATGCAGTGAGCACCAGCATTTTGAAGAATTAATACATGATAGCAGGGCCCCAACCCCAAGCTACCATCGGCCTTTTTATGGTGCCTCCTACGACATCAAGAACATGCATATGAGTATTCTTCCCCACACAGGTATACTTATATATATTTATTATAAATATATATATATTTAAATATATATATATATATATATATTATATATAAATTTATACTATTATAATTTAGTTATATATACTATATATTATTATAATATTATTATTTTATATATATATATTATATATATTATATATATTTTTAAATAGTTGGAGATCCCAAAGATAGTGGTGAGTGGGCTGGGAGACGAAAGAAAAAGTGGATTGAATCGATAAGAGAGTGTTTGAAGTAAATGAATGTGAGTTGTGAAGCTGAGATTGAATGAAATGTAATGGCAAACAGGTGTTAATGCGCGTGCGGTTTCTTGAGATGGAAAAACCATGCTGTGGCTTCTGCCAGGGCTTGAATCCCTGACATATACACAGTGGTAGTCCGTTCGCGTAGGTGCATAAACTCAAGTGATTTGGCTGTGACTGGATCGCACTAAATGGAATGAGGTAAAGGAATGGGGGGAGGTAGGCTTTCTTTTTGACTTAGGTCACGTTTTACCTAACAATTCTTGTTTCTGGAGCATGTTAATACCAAAAAATGTGAATTAATCCGTGAGTATATATATATATTTAATATATATTATATATTATATATAATTAATAATATATATTTATTATATTTATATCAATATATATATAGTATATATATTATATATATTTATAATATATATATATATATATTATATATATATAAATTATTATATAGTTAACTGTGTCTGAGTGGATTAAAGCGAGTTATCTTTCCCTTAAAGATTATAGTTTTCTCTCTTGCGAGAGTGAGGATTAGGACCTCGGAACAGCTACCTGAACGGACACAAAATATTGCCAACAGAAGGTCATTTTCTGTAATATTTAATTACGGTATACGCACATATGAATTAACACCTAAACTCAAACCACACATCACTAAAAGATCATAGGGCCAGCACATTACAGCAGGAACAAGTCTATAATAACATCAAAAATTCACTCTCCCCACTTCTCAGCAAAAGAAGGTCTGCCCATCTTTATTTGAAACCACGTCCACAGTGGCTAGAATGAATATCCAAATACGTTGAGTTGAAGAAGGGCTTGCTATCAAGCCTAGATATATAATCTGTGCATTCTAATGCACTTAGTTAGGAAAATAAATATAATTCAATTTCCCCTGAGCAAGAACCTAATGCAGTAAGTAATGATCCCCCTCCCAAGGGGTGGGATAGAGATTCGGTGGCTACATAATTAATTCAATTAATTATTAATTTTAATCTAATTATTATATATATATTATTAAATATATATTATATATATATATATTATATATATATATATATATATTTTATTTTATATTTATAATATATATATATATATATATATATATACTAATATTATATATATAATTATATTATATATTATATATATATAGATAAATTATATTTATTATATATATATTATATATATATATATATATTAGTGATGGTACGATATGAAATTTCTTGCGATGACGATGAACGATTAGAGCTTTTGCCGATGTACGACTGACGATGACGATTGACGATTAATTTGAAGTAAAACTATTTTAAAAAAAATTCTCTCCTCTCTCTTCTCTCTCTTCTCTCTCTCTCTCTCTCTTTTTCTCTCTTCTCTTCTCTCTCTCTTTTCTCTCTCTCTCTCTCTTCTTTCTCCTCTCTCTCTCCATTCTCCCTCTCTCGTCTCTCTCTCTCTTCTTCATCTCTTCTTTCTTTTCTTATATATATTATTTTATTATATATATAATATATATAAATATACTATATTATATAATTATATTATATATATATATTAATATAAATATATATATCATATATATATATATATATAATATATATAATAATATATTAGCCTTCTAGAATAGTGAAGTTCCAATCAATAATAAACACTTGACTCACTCCTTCGTCACACATAAGAGCACCGACCCGGACCAGTACGCATACGCAAAAGTCGCAGTATCGGAAGTGCTAGGTAGTAATTACTAGAGAGAGAAGTTCCGCCTCCTTGAATATCATGGCTATGCCCGTGAGTGTCTGAACTTTTGTAAAAATAAAAAAAAAAAAAATAATACGTATATATATATAATATATTTATTAAGGCTGTAGACAGAGGGTCAGGGGGTACCTCCCTAAATTATTTTAGCGATCAAATTTTGATTTCCTTAAGTCTCAATAATAATATATAATTATAATAATAATAATAATAATATATAATAATAATAATAATAAAAAATAATAATAATAATAATAATAATAATAATAAGTTAATAACGAAAATGAAAAGTAATTTATTAATATAAATGAGGAGACATGTTTGTGGTCCGTAACGATTTCTTAGTCAAGTGGCTGTTCCTCATAATGTATAAAATATTTAGAACAGGAACTTAAATGTAAGGTTTCAAGTTTCAGATGATAGCAAATGTACCTCAAAAAGAATAAATGATGGATTTATAAAGTATTTAATAAGATTAATAGTGTGAGGAATTCTTGTATAATATCGAGATGAGTTATTTAAGTATGTAGATTTCAATTTATCTCACTTCTTAATACTAATAATATTTCTTTAATCTTCTCAATTCTATTTCCTCCTAATACTTTAATGTAATCTTCTCTATCTTCAGATATATCTCATTATTTCATTATTAGATCATTTTTTATATCTTTTTCTTTTCAATCGAGGACTAGATAAACATGATGCGTTAATGTGAGTTTGGAAAAAGATTTTCTCGTGTTGATCATTCAACTCCGTTCGTAAAATTATCATATTTATCATCTAGAAAATACGTATCCGGCTATTGACCATAAATTCCTATAGCGACAGAAAGCAAAGACTATACCTGGTATCGATCAGAAATGAGAATTAATTGCGCTGATATGGATACCTAGCCCTTAGCGTTCCATCTAAGCGTCGCACCAAATCTGTTGTTCTTTTAGCGATTACTTCTAGTAAGAAAACCGTTGCCTCCGCCCTTTCCTCACCGCTTGTCTTGACTCCTGTTAAATTCATTGCATATGAATTTCCGATAATTCAACTGATTCTACCAACACCTTTCATGTAAAAAGGCTAAGCTCTTCTCGGGCATCTCTCGTCTGGCAATCTTAGTGTATTCTTGTATGTCCAGATACTAATCACTTTTTGCCTCCCATCAGTGTTGGTGAAGCTGCTCACATGTGTCGAACCGTATTCCGATTAATGAATAGAAGCCGTTCTGATCCTTTCGTAATATCCGCTTGTAGCGTCTCACTTTGTATTGTCTAAATTCGTAATCTTTGAGACCCTTTCGTTCATATCTCACTTGATGTAGTGTGATCTTCGGATTTGTCGAAGCTGTTGTAGTAGTGTGTTTGCTCTCGATCGCCAGTGACGGTGCTGCTTGGCTGTTGCTCGAATGTCTGCTTAGCGTGAGTTCGTGATGTTTATTGAGCTGTGTTGTGTTAGCTTGAGATCTAATGGTGTGTTGTGTGTGGTGTCGCGTATTTATGGATTTTTTTTTTCTCGGCTACTTTTACGTTAACACATTGGGATGAACTTGCGTTGGTAGGAGTGGCTTTATCAAGGTAATACCGAAATATATGCATCTTTTCGACTTCGAGAATTTTATTGCACGCGTCACTGCTCTCAAGACCACTTCCCATGGGTTTCTCCTCTTCTTCTCTATCCAGCACTGCTTATCGATTAGCTTCATGATAATGATAAATGATTACTATTTTCAGAGACAACACCCTGCACATCTCACTCACCACATAACTCGTAGTCTTAATTTCGCGCCCTGTACCAACACTAAGAACACTTACGTTTTTGAGCCATGAATGCTCTCTTCTTACCCTAAGTGAGCTGTCAAAACTAAGAGGGTGATCCTTACAAGAAATAATCTGTCTCTATCACTATAACTGTTATTTTCACTACTTGCTCTTTCATATAAGTTCATCTGGTTCAGAACTGCAGCCTTCTATTAATACGAGCTATATCGATCGCAGAATGACTTCGTGCAGCCTCATTCTCTTATGTATAACTATCATAATATGATATATACAGTCATCTCAATAGTGGGTCCTGCATCTGAATTTGCCTCTAGGCTTTAGTGAATCATCGGTTATCTGAATCTTAGATACTGCTGTGGATATATGCTATAAGTATACTTATTGTGAGAGAGTATTACGAAATTCTCATAAGTAAATACTCCCCATATCGTTGTTTGACATGTTAGTTCCTGTGTGTGCTTAATAAGAAATATTGATCTAAAGCTTTGTTATCTGCTCGTGTCCGTCTCGGCTCGTCTCTTTAGTAAATAATGATTAATACATCCTTTGATCCATTAATAGTTATAAGCTCAAAAGAAAATGGATTTCGTGAAATATCCTCATCTTGCAACAACGTGTGCTAGTCGCTCATATAAGTTGGAAGTTGCTAGTTTATACTGATATGTAGACTCTTCACTTAACTTTCTCTAGGTCTGAACGTCCGTTTGATCACAAATAGTCTCATCCGCAATAGACTTGAGCGCTAAATGGATCATCTGGGGAAAGGATCTTGAGTTTTGTTACCGCGTGCTTATGTAGCAGAGGATCTGATAAGCAGAGCGTATTTTCAATCAAAGGTTTTGACTGTTAAAAAAGTAAGAGATCGTGTCCTGTATCTAAGCATTATCCTCAATGTCAGCTTGTGTTAACCCATCATATGCCTGTTATGCCATATGGACTCTCGAGATAGTTGGTCTTTTTATTCTGGCATTATTCCCTTTATGACAGATTAACTCTATACAGCTCTTATGGCTTAGCTGGTGTACTCGATATAGAACTATACTCGTGTACCACCCCTCCATTATCGTCTTCGATTTGAGCACAAATTACAGTATCACTTTGTATCTTGACTGTCGTTCGTGCAATATTTGTTAGAGTATATTCTGATAATCGTCCATGGCGCCTTGTTTCTCTTATATGTGTTGTGTTTCTTTATTCTTTTTACGCCTACCCTCCATGTCTTTTGCTCTGCGATATTGAGTCTTCCTAGCCTACTGATGATTTTATCGCTTATACATGAGATATGATTATCTCCGCACCTTTACAAGCACATAAGCACGTTCCATTTGTTTGCGATGAATACCTACACTTTATGAGTCGCCTAGAAGGATAGCGTAGTGTATGTATGCGTGCAATGATTTTTATAAACTCCTCATGCTCTAATGTAAATATAGGAGCTTCTGCCACTGGTGACTGGTGTCGTGCTGTAGAATCAGGGCTTGTTTAAAATAAAATTCAAAAACATTCCTCTTGTTTTTGTGAATGGAACAGGATTTTGCATATGAACGGAACTTCCTTATTTACTGCTTCCGCATTCTAGAAGTCGTCTAGTATACCTCTCCCAGTGGAATAGTATGATTAACACATCCGTATGATCGAGAATTTACTTCCGAGATGTATCATAACTGGTAAAGCGAATATACTCTCACATACAAACAAAGTATTTTGATCTCTGTTTCGAAGATACATTGTTCGAAATATAACACCTTTGAGGACGTTACTGAGTAACACACGATAGTCTAAGTTTGAAGATAAAATAACTTACTCACACTCTCAAGGATGTGCTAGACAAATCCAGCTCATCAGAAATTGCAAAGCTGCCTTAACTCATAAGTCTCATTTCATTGTCCTGTTCTCCACGGACAGATCAAAGCGATTTATAACCAAGTCCAAATTTTCAACATGATTGCCTTTTTTGATTCTTTGGTTTATCTCAGTCCAGCAGCGAGCACATTACTTGTCATATCAGTTTCGCACGCCTACCTACTAGTTACTTGAATCTTATGGACCTTCTCTCGATTCTCACTCTATCTCTTCATAATGTTATTGTCTCTAACGATCTTAGATATATATACGTTCATACTATTGTTCACGATGATAAGGATGGTCGTACTTATGCTGCGGATTCACTAACTTTTCCAGTTAATGCTAATAGACATCTGCAAAGATAAAGGTGTTTGAAATTGTGAATGTTATACGGTAGCTCATCTTAACTACGTCACGCGGTCGCCTTTGAGATCGCCTTCTACGACACGAAGGAACAAACTTCTCGCAAATGTTCATTTCTACGCTTACACTCACGTATGGATATAAGCGGATAGGGAATGTTCAGGTAAAGATGTGTGTCTAGAAAGAGTGAATTGTGTGAAATAATTAAATGTAGTATAAATTGATATGGTGGTACTCTGGAAGTGAATTGTGATGCGACCTATTAGTGAAACGGCTTATCCGAAAATAGGCGGTTTGACCCGTGTTAGCTTAGAATCGTACTTCTGAGTTGATAACTTTAAGTCTCATAAATTAAGGCCCTTTTGTATATTATAGTAATTTAGTAGTTTAGTTATCTATTTCCTGCATAGATAAATTTAGAATATCTCATTTCTTAATATAAATTAGTAGAGTAATTAGTTTAGATTATAATATTTTTAGTAGAGACCTCTAAGTTATTTGTTTTTAATGTATTATATGTCAGGTAAATCGTAAATTGACTTTGTTGATTACGTATCGATTATGACATACTTAATTCCCTATATTTATAGCTATTAATGAAGTTTGGAGTTTTAAAAGTATAATTATATTAGGTGCACGATATTTATGTATTATTTAGGTGATTGAGAATAATGAATAATAAAATTTGAACTTTATACTCGAGCTATAACGGAGGATTGATTTTCCTGATTAGTATCAGTTTTAAATTATCTATTAGTTTTACACAACTTATAATATTACTAGTCGTAGATAAACATTTCTTGTAATATTTGATGTAATATGATGTGCTGATAATATAATTATGTTATTTATGTTAATTAGTATATTATATTATTTTATTCTAGAAGTTTTTTATAGATGTACTTTATGATAATAGTTAGTAATATGAATGAGTATAGTCTTAGTAATTAGTATAATAGAAGATAGTCAGAGTGGCATCAATTTATTAATCCTGTTTATATTTCCTATATTAAGTTCTTATATCGTTATTTTTAACTATTTCTATAATTTAATGAATAATTGATAGAGTTATAATAGTAATTTCGAATAATATTTTACTTTATATTATATATTATTTATGTTTATTTATTAAATTTATTACATTTATTATATTATATTTGTGTTTTGCTAATTGATATTCAAATTCCTGAATGTATGTTCCATTAATCGCGCAAAAATAGATCGTGCGAGAATTGCCGATGGTACGAATGTACGTTTGTCTCGATTATAGAATAGATAATATTGCGATTTTTTGCCTGTATATCGTATGATCTGTGCATGATAATTAAATCGTCACCCATTCACTTAATATATAGTGTTATATTTATCTACTTATCTAGTATTTTTTAAATATAGTCGGAGTATATTTATGAGAGTTTTACTTAAAGATATTACTTTCTTATCTGCAGATACTATCATTATAGCTAGTAGATTAAGTTTTTATGTCTTGAGATATATATTGCTCGAGTTTTTTTTTCTCTCGTGAGCTTATCATGCATCTATTGTGCATATGAAAATGTATGTTAGACGAGCCCAGTATAGATTTATAATTACGAAGTTATAAAAAGGTTTAATTTTTTTAACATAATCACATAATCAACATTGATTCAGTTATAAAGTTGAATTGCGAACTTCAAAGACCCTTTTGTCAATATATTATGAAAAATTAATCTACTCCAATATTACTAAAAAAAATCTAAACCAAACTATAAAATGAAGATATTTTTGTAACTATACATCCAGAAACCTGAAGGGTTTGATATAATAAAGTGACTGCTATGAAATAAAGCTAGATCTAATTAAAAATTAGATTTTTTTAATGTTAATTTAGTGATATTAAATTTATATATAAAGATTTTATGAACTCTTATATAATTATGAGTTAATATGAAATAAAATATAACTATTTATTAAATGATTATATTATAATTTCTATGGTTGTCAATATATATTATTTTTATAATTATATATATATATATAATAATATATATATTTTATATATAATATATATATATAATTAATCTTATGATAGCGCAACGATATTTTAATTATATAAGTAGATTATAATTTACACTCACATGTCATAAATAATTATGAAGTGTTTCAGTATATTCTAAAGAGAAAAACCCATTAGAATTTATTTTTACCTCTTCGTTTTTTGATGTATTTTTAGCGCAGTTCTCAGAATAATTCAACTCCAGTGGTTGGGTCTGAATTTATATTTTTATATTTTTATTATAATTATTTATTATATATTTTTATTATATATTATTAATTATAATATATATATAATATTATATATATATTATTATTATATTTATATTATATTAATATTATATATATAGATTTATATTATTAATATAATTATTTACTATATATTATATATATATATTATTATATTAATACGGTTAAATATATATATATTATATATAATATATTATATAGATATATAAAATATAATAATATATATATTAATATATAATAATATTATATATAATATATATATTAATTATATATATATATATATATATCATTATATATATTATATATATATTATATTATATTATTTATATATATTTATAATTATATGCTATTAAATAAATAAATAGTGGTTCAGCACATAAAAGAAGAAAAGTCAAAATTCATAATAATGTTCCGTTATTTTATATAATTAGTATTGGTAAAATACTATTAACAATTTTGGTGGTAACCTAAACTCTTAATTACTAACCTAACTTTAACCTATATCCTCAACCTAACCTAATCCTAACTTAACCCAAATCTTAATCCCTCAATTATTTAATATCTCTATATATCCTATAATATATAAACTGAGATCAAAACCACTTATATAAAAGTTACCATATATTATATATATATTATATATATTAATATATTTTCCAATTATTATAAATTTATATTTATATATATTAATAGGACATTATATACTAAGTATAGTATGACTCCCGTATATATTTTCGTTAGGTTAATTTGAGGTTTAAGTATTGGTGTATAGTTTTAGTAAGGTATATATAGAGTGTAGTTTAAGTTAGGTAGCTTTAGGTTATGTTACCCCAAAATTTAATATATTTACCCTAAAATTATTAAATAACTCTGATACATTTTTATTTGAATTTTTGACTCCTGAGTCAACCAACTTTTATATAAATAGCCATATATAATATTTATATATTATATATATATATATTATATATAATATATTTATATATAATATATATTTATATATTTATATTTATATATAATAATTATTATATATATATTATATTTATATATTATATACTTTATAATATATTATATATATATTATATTATACTATAATATATATAATCTTAATTTACATCCTTTTTGTGGTATCTATAGAAAACAATTCTTTATTACAATTAAAATATTTAAAAGTATCTTTAAAATCTATTATATATTTAAATATATATATATCTATTAGATATATATATTATATATATATATATTATATATTATATTATTAATATAAAAATTTTTATATGTATATATATTATTAATTCATACCCCACCTGGTTATGTATATGGAACTGTCGCATACTCTCTACGATGTGTAATAACTTTACTCTTTTCTTTATCGTAAGTATGCAGACAACTTGTTCATATCTCTTTTTAATATATAAATCTTCCTCCCGGCCCACTAAGAAGATTAGTTTGGATTAGTTTAAATTCTTAAATTTAATACAAATTTGAATATATAATTATTACACATTTATTCTTCTACAATAATATACTGGATATATATTTAAAATTATTATCTTTATTTAAAAAACATTTTCGCGTATTATGCTCTTAATTGACTGTAACTCATTACAGCCATATTATTTAACACATATATTTTATTAGCATTTTATATTTTTATCTTAATTACTTATTAACTTAAAAGCGTTTTATATATTATAATAAATATTTTAAAATAATTTAGATAACGACACTCACAGAAAAATCCAGACATTCACTGTCTCAGCAATACTATCTCATTTATAATATTATGTTCAGAGTCAATAAACCTCCATCTACCACCAAAAAATCCAGTGGAATCACAACAATAAACCTTCTCATCAACAAATACATATATATAGCAAGCTCAAACACTGCAGTTAAACAATATAGAGTACAATAGTAAACCGAGCAAAGGTAATCACAAGAAAACATAACAGGACACTGTAATTGAGCTCACCTGCAACGGCCAGGCGAGACTATCACGCACATTCACAAATAAAAATATCATAATACAACCTTAAGCACAAAGTGATTTATATTATCTTCTCCATCAGCCTACTTATAAAATGATTTAATACCTCTTACCCCTACCTTCCTGTTGAAAACGCTTGTATTTCATTATACCAAACAACCAAACCTAGGGGTAAAAATATCGACACCGGCACTTGACCTTCATCATACCGCCCCATCTCTCTTATATCTACACATTTAAGAAGCTGTATTCATAAGAAAAATATACACTTAGAATGACAAATAGACACTTAATAAATAATATTCACACAAATAATCCACACAGAGACTTAGTCATCTAATTACGTCTTTCACAGACACTCAAGGTTACTCAGAAGAGCAATAATCCATATTACTTTTAAACACTGCACTCATTAATAGAGGTGTACTTTCACACCCGACAACTCAATCCTCGGAATAACATTCTCAACATTAATATCACCCATCCTAATCATCAAGAATCAGGTTTTCATTAGACGGAAAATATCGAACAAATCAATGATATCAATTGATACATTATATCTAAAATAACAGAATACACAACCTCACACAAGAATTTATACATCCAAATTACTTCGCATCACCAACTAATTCATATATACAGATATAAAGTTTAGAGAATTTATCATCTCTACCTCACAAGTAAATAGTGAAACATTACCTCTTACCACACGCACACTTAAAAGAGATCTATAACACGAACAAATCACCAGCTAATGCTCATACAGTATTGTAAATATTATTTACAAGAAATAAATACCAGTAATAACATATGTACTCTCACGGAGGATTTTACTCCCAATCGCGTGCATACTATCGTGTGACACACCTTTGAAAACCCTGTATTAACCTATTCAGGCTTGATTAGGCCTTCACACACTACACAGCTGGCATACACACACACATGCAGACTACTAATCCTATCAAATTGACAGCTCATACAATAATTGTAGCTTCTACCACCAGAAACGCTAAACACGGCCACAAAACCCTCGACACACCTAACACGTTAGTAATTACTGCACCATAAAACTACATTATAACTACGAAAAAAGGCTCTCAGTGCTTTGAAATATCATGTAGAAACTGGCAAAGTTAAGGTGTCTAAAGTCGCCTCAAGGATACAAAAGGAAATTATCAATAATGACTTTAGTCACCATTAAGTTAAGTTTTAATCATCACTTTCAAACCGATCTTTACAGAGACGAGACTCACATCGCTCATCACTCGATCACGGACGATGCGCCTGTTGTGTGTTTTATCGAGAACAAACTATTGCATTGTCAACCCTGTATCATCAGATTTTAATACAAAAATACCATCTCGCCCTAATAGTTACGCAGTATGAGAGAGAGCTTATTTTTATTATTAATAAATCACTCATTATATGGCCTTAAACACGATGATTGCATTATAAGCATCCAGCAATAAATGCTCACAGACATAGAACATAACCGTTGACATTAGATTGGTCTGTGTAGACAAGACAGAAACTGAACAATTTGATGAGGATAGAGCGATTCTGAACTCTGGTCATATAACGGAACTTTTTCACTCACTTAATAACTCTCATTAAATCAAGGATACGTACCATCACAAAATCATACTTATATGGTTGTTCTTAAAACATTTCATAAAACATATTTAGAACTTCACGTTAATATCTTAAAACTTGATAGTTTACTCAACACATATATCTCAAAAAGATGATAACTACATTAATCACAATAATATCTTTGATTCAAAGAAATAGAAAATTAATATGTAATAGGCCCCAAATACTAAGACGTTATATCAGACAAACATTTGAAATAATTTAGTTATTATTGAATGAGTAACTAAGATAAAATGTATCGCTTTTTATTATATTTTGCATGTTAATTCAATGTTATATAATTAAGAGTTACTAACTATATATGATGCTAAGAGTCACACTCCTAGCCTGAATGTGTAAGATAAATAAGTAGGAGAAGAGTGTAAAGATAAATCGTTGTGTGTGTGTAGACCGCACTAGCTGATAAATAGAAGCAGTATATAGCTAAGTGTCTCTGATGAGGTAAAATGTAGCACAGTCGTCAATTAGTGATATTGCTCTATAATTATTAGTACACTAGTCAATGTGTGTATAGTGCCCACTCCACCAACACAGACTAAACCTCTAAGTGTGTGTGTGCTGCTGCTGATACGTCGTAGCTTTGTGTGTGTATGTGTTTTAACTCTAATAACATATATACAATTATGCGATCGAAAGTTATACACCTCTCAACACATAAGCCACATTCGTACACCAAACAATAATTTACATCACACTAAATAAAAATAAACACACACAAGTAATAAAATAATAAAACATATCACTTATAAAGACGATAAGTAAATTAAAAACACAATCACAAAAGTAAATAATAACAATTATATATAAAAAGTATAACAAACAAATTACAAACACACCATCACATGTTATATAAAGCTAATGAAAATCAATCTAAAACAGTAAACCACAAGTATGAGTGTTACAGCAGTATCAATATGCAGACACTATAACAGAGTAAGACACACCAGTGAGCCTTAAAGCAGTACAAAGCAATTAAAAGATCATAGTCAAGAATTATATCTAGCTAAACACACACACGAGATCAACAAACTACTAACAATACCCTCATGCTCCATACTGTAAACACTGCATATTGACATATTACTGAGTTTACTTGCTTTAAAGACCTTGAGTCGTATCTAGAGTAAGAGCGAGAAAAGCAGTATATAGTTAAAAGCAGTATATCAACAATGTTTTTAAAGTCTTTAGTCGATAAGTCTAGCGTAACATCTAACCGCCTACCTGATAATTACCTTCATGGGATGTTATGGATAACCACCCTCGTGATATGATACTCTTTTGATGAAATAATACTCGGTTATGACCGTTAGGCTAATGGTATGTGAGTTTAAAGCAGGATTGAGAAACCCGAAAGTAAAGCGTGGAGTCACGCACCGCAAAGTATATGCAGGATGGTAAAGCGGAGTAAAGCAAAAAAAGGCATGAGCTAGAGAATCAAACCTGGTGTTAGAAATATAATATAACACATCTAATTGATATTAATTACTTGATATTTACTGCTTTATGGTATGCAAATAGTTTAATATTAAAATGTGAGTTGAAAGCAGTAATAACATATGAGTTATAGACTAAGTTAAAAAACAGTGAAGTTTAAGCAGTTAAAACATAAACAAAGATCATAAACTATCCTTTGTTGTTAAGGGTATACACACTATTTAGATTATTCTTATATAATTTTTACTGCTTTAATGGTTAGTGAAGTTTATAAATGTTTTTAAAATAATATTTTCGATACACAATTGTAGTAAAATAAAAATGATTATATTAAAATTCATATTTTTTACTTTATAAGCTTACATACAATTTAAAAAACTTAATATAAAATAAAAGAGTTATACTTTATTTCATTACATTGTCATTAATTAATATTAATATTAAATTATGTGTTAAAATAATAGGGCTGTAATGAGTTACACAAAAAAGTTCGAGGAGTATGTCTTTAATTAAAAATGTTTAAAGATTTGGAGAAAATTTGACGTCTCTTTTATAGTATATTATTAAGGCTATATATGCATTCGCAAAAATGATATGCGCTGCTGTCGACACGCAGCGGGCATGTATAGGGAATCGCGGATAATATATTTGCGCCTAGCTATGAGCGCAACGCGGGCGGCGGGATAACTGCGGTCGAACAGGACATCGGTGTATCAATTGAAAGCTTTTACTTTTTGGTCGCTACCATGCGGAAGAGTTAACTGCTCGAGTGCTGATCCTGTGGCAGGTGGGCTCATGCTTGAGCCCTGTGGTTACTTGTGAACTAGGGAAGATATTTAATATAACCTGTTCTTTGATGTAGCGGTAGAGATTGAGCAGTCAAGATCATTTTCATCAATAGTGATGAACCTCCAATCCATAAGATTTATTCAGCAATGATCTCCTCATCTATAAGTATGACAGGTCCAATACACAGAACAAACCCTCGAACTCAAATTGATGTGACACTTCAATGTCTGATACATCAGAGAGATGACAGCATACAAAGCATTGACGGACCATCGAAAGCATTGAAAGTGCATCCAACAAACGAGCTCACGAGGTGTGTGAGTTGCTTAAGATGAATCGTGTAGTTCTTATTGGGCAGAAATATATCATTGTGCTGTGCTGTGTGGGTCGTTGCGATGACAGCGATTTAGATTAGGGTTATGTAAGTGTCTGATGGTAGAAGTTTTATATACGTGACTAAAACTCATACACGATAAATCATAAGTGTGATATAAGCTCGATCATCTAGTTTTATATTGTTGTTAAATCACTGAAGTGTTTTATTATCTATTATCGCTGTCGTTGCAAGCTAAGATTAATTCATTATATTATATATTATATATTAATATATTATATATATTATTAATAATAATATATAGTATATATATATATATATATATATCATATTACTATAATTAAAATAATATTATATATATTAAGTTAAAATATATATATTTTTAAATAAATATATATATTTAATAATACTATATATAATATATATCATATATATTATCTAATACCTAGATTTAAGTAATATGTGAACAAATCAATAATTCTTAATAGGCTGTACATTGTAAATTATAATTTGTCAAATTGCAACGACTTCAATTAGAGTATAGAAACATAGTTTGTCCCATAAGATGTATACCTAGAGATAGAGAGGATCGTAGCATAAACTCATAGTAGGAAGTAATTATACTCTAGTCAGCTATCTAGTTAATTAATACACAATCATACGACTAATACATCTTTAATTAAATCCTAGTGGATAGAAGCACCCTATAATTAGGGCTATTCGGCTGCTCAGGTAAGGCTAGAAATGCTATTGAAATAAACTATTATTGGACACTACCAAGTTTAGGCACTATGTGGCATCTACCACTTACTGGCCACTATGTGGCACTCACTTGGCACTCATTGACCTAAGCTTATACACTTGGCACTGCATTGAGCTACTCCTTGAACTCACCATTGGCTCAACTCACCTTACTATCATCACTAGTAAATAATCATAATAGATACACTAATAGAAACATCCCTAAGGTACTTTACTTCGGTGATTGGATACCATCAAAATGTACTGAACGTATCGTAATGAGGTCAAAATTGACCCATGTATATGCGGCTATGAGTAGGTCAAGGGGAAATATCATGTTCAAATACAAGTAAGACATCAAAAAGGAGTAATATAAGTAGTTCTCTAAAGGAAGAACAAATAAAATTACCGTGTAGGTCAAAAATTAGTCATCACTAATGGTATACGACTCAATATGAGTGAATGCGTAGTTGTGTTTGTACGTGTGTATAAGTTTAAATTTAAGTGTCTATGTGTAAATGTAATGATGTTAATATAGGAATAAGTGTCATAGTGAATGTGTTATATAGTTACGTGTAGTGCTATGATTGAGTTATATTATATATATATAATATAATATATATATATATATATAAAATATATATATATATATATTATAAAGTATTAGTAATATCAATATACTGTAATATATATATTATATGTTGTGTGTGTAAGTGTAAATGTTAGTGTCTATGGAATGTGTGTGTATAGTTATCATAGTGAATGTGTGTAATAAGTGTCATAGTAGTAATTATAATACTGAGTGTTATATAGTGTTATTCATATGTAATTAGTGACTGGTGTATTGTAGTGTATATATTATATATGCACTATTTAGATCCTGAAATTAATATAGCTCGGCTGCGGTAATTTGGACATCGCTCTGGTTTAGGTATGAGTTAATTATTGATATATAGCTTTATCATTGTTGAAATGTTTTATCTATATATTAATTGAGTATATATATAATGTATAAAATATAATATAGTGAGATATTATTTATAGTTAGAGAGATAATTTGCCTCATAGTGAGAGCAATAATATTATTGATAGATATAGTGAATAAAAAACAAGTTAGAGGGGAGAGTTATGTTTTTCGTTGTGTGTATACCTTATAATAGTATTAATTATGCAACTAGAGTCTAGTTATTATTACTAGTTTCATTGAGGTTATAGTGAGTTATTAAAAGTAGTTGGTGACTTATATATATTATTGTATAAAATATATAATTACTATTAGTATTATTATATTACAGTTGAGTTTTAAAGTAGAGATGTTATTTATTTTCATGTAGATATTGTATATAATATATATATATATAGTAATATATTATATAAGATATATTATTACTTTCAGCAATTATACATATAAGGTTATATTGGATTAGTATTTTAATGCTAGCTTAATTATTGAATATGTATTTATTACTAAAGATAAACTCACTTATTATTAAGTGTTTTAGATGTATTACCCATAAATTATAATATAAATTCTATAAGGAGTATTATATTAAGTAAAAAGTAATACATATTTTTAATGCTCGCTTGATAGTTGTTCCATTAATAATCCCTAATTAAAAATAAGAAAAATGATATATAAGTAACATGCAGAATACAGAACTTTTGATAAAATCCAATTAAGTAATTATAATTTAGATATCTAATTAGATCATTAGATAATTATTACATCTAATAGATTACAATAGTATAATCAATAAGAATAAATCAATTAGCATCATAATAATCGTCATTATCAATTGATCAGGGTATGTTATGATATAGGGTACTCATAGTGGATAATGGGTAGTAATGGTATAGGTATGAGTGGACTTGAAATTATATATACTAAATTATAGTCAATATACTGTATTTTATACGGTTTATGTGTTATATAATGAATTATAAGATATATTAGTATTAAAAATAAATTTATTAATACTTTTTATATTTTCATAAATAAGATAAAATATAATTTTATAATTATTATTATGGTTAGTAGGTGAGACAAAACAGATTTGAAACACTAGGAGTCACCAAGCAGATTTCTAAAAAAAGTATTAAAGGTAGATATGCACCTTTATAATCTTACTATATTGTTCTATTGTATGTGTTATAAGTAAAAAACTTCGTTAACCAAATAAAAAAAAATAAGTGACGAGTTTTCTAAGTCTTCTAGGAAAAAGATACTCTATATAAAGATGAGTTTTTCCCCTACGAAGGCGCGCAAAATAATTGCGCTACGAGAGCACCTTTGTTAAGCAAGCTTCCGAATTGATTGAAGATGAAAGCCTCTATAAAAGAGAGTTGGTGTTATGAACAATCACCTCTACAGGAGCCTGCAAAGCCGCGTGAGCGCGCGCGCGCGTGCGCACACACGGGTTTTCATTATCTTATTAATTGGTATTCTTATGGAATATATTGTGCAGTATAATCAAGACCGTTTATATTATTCATTCTATACATTTATGGATGTTATATGTCACTTAATATTATCTTGTCAGCTACGCACAGAAAATAAAGATGTCTCTTTGCTGCTGAGACCGGGGATCGATTCTAAGTATACGCAAGATCGATTTAACTCTGCAAAGGAATTGACCCGTATTATAAATTATATTGTTTTTAGAGGCAATCCAATTCATACCCACTTTCCGGCTCCGGCTCCGGCTACACGAGACTTTATTTATCGCGGCGCGCTGAGACACTCGAGATTCCGGCTCCTACTCCTTGTTACGGTCAAATGTTGCGAAGTCTACTATTGCTCGCAGTCGACGAAACTGTTCACGTAGTGCGTTACATTCATACGTTTTATTTTCTCTCATTCTAAAGGTTGTTATGTACTCTATTATTTATTATTTATGGAGTAATTTTTAACTAAGTACTATTAAGTTAATTATTGTTATTATTAATATTTATTCTTATTATAAATATAATTTTATTATTGGAAAATTTTGCTCCTATTATTATTAATTGATTTATTACGATCATTTTAGGGAATGTCGATAAATCTTTAGGCCTCTGGTGCGCGTTGCTCGCTGGCGCTGCAGTCCTAATGAGCTCCGATAATGTATTCTTACATTGGTGTTACGTGAGGTTCTGTCATAGCGTGGGTGTAATATATTTCTGAGGGGAGGTAGAGTGGGTGAAGTAACCTCGTCTTACAGACGTAGGTTACTTCCCCGTTGGTCCCCCGAATGGGTAGCTGCAACCTCTCCTTATATATAATTCGAATTTGGGCGTAAGAGTATGCTGGAAAATTGTAGTGACCTGTATTTTCGAGTAGGTTATATTTGCTAAGAAAAATAGAGTGGAGTTATTTATTGGATTCTGATAAAGGGTAAAGTTAGGCTTCCGCATCAAACATGAGGTCTGCATAGGCTGCGGTAGCGAGTGCCAAAGAGACAAGATTTAACAGAGTATCAGCTTCGAGAGTAACCTATTAACAATCAATAGGTTGGTACTCGTTTACGTTATGGATTGTTATCCAATGGCCATCGACGGAAAGAAGAATCGGTAGATATCTGAAATAATATAATGTGTTATCAGACCATTACAGAAAAATAAATAAATAAAATTAAATAAGATAAAATTTTCTTATTCTTTTTTTTATAACTATAACAAATTTTTACGTTTTTTAATGATACTCCTATTAAGCAGTAAATCTAGTAATATCAAGTATAAATACAAACTGAAGCTCTACCCACCATTCGTATAAGTATTGAATCAATTTAACCATATTGATAACCATTGTTTTATCTAATTCATATCAATTAATAATGTTAAGACACGTTATTTTTTACTATAAATTATATTACGAGTCACAGTTTTTATTATACCTAATCACTATGCAGTTATTCAGTAGTGATCAGTAAATATATATACATGAGCCATACTCATCATATTATCGATATAATCCAGATCGATTTAATATTTTGATGCCTATATTGATTAATGTCAATTATCGTCTCTGTGTATAAGTATAAATTTATGTACATGTATATATTACATACCTTAAAACAGTATATCAGTAATTCAATTAAAATATATTTAAGAACTATACCTATATATATCACCACTCGGACCTCTTAATATCTGTGATCTTTTAGATAGACTATTTCGATACAAATTGATGAATCTAACTGTTGATCTAGTTGATTCATAGTCTATATATTTTTTATATTATCTAAAAATTGATTGCGTTTTTGTCTATTACACCTAAATCAGTATAAATATTTCAGATAAATCAAACCCACCATTATTCACAGAAAAGCCTTCACTTCTGTCCGTATACCGTGATCTATATTGATCTATTAATTTGAATTCTATTAGGATCTTAATTGATTCACTAGTCATTAAATTTTAATAGTAAAATTGACATATTATTTATACATACATACTAAATCAGTAAATGTAATACTCACACCAAAATTAAATCACTCCTATCTACTTAAAACTCAATGATCTATTGATCTATGATCAATTTTAATCTATTTGATCTATTGATCTATATGATCTAAAACGCTTCAGTCATATTTTATTACTAAAATTATCTTAATGTTGTACATAACCCTATAAAAATCAAAGTATTAAATATCAGTTAAATTCAATACACAGCCAATATATAACCTACCAAGTATAACTTTATATATGCACTATACAATCAATCCATGATCTATTGATCTATTGATACTATAGTTGATTACTATACTGATACTATTGTATTCAAGATACATTTTCGAGAGTATTAACTTATTTTGGATAAAACAATTATAAAACATTATATAATATATCAAAGTTCGTTTTAATCCAAACATATGTGGCATGAATTACAATCGAATTATTTAGGGCGAATAAACGAATACAATAGATTATTCAATAAACAATTAACGTAAAGCTATAAGCTTAGGCAGTCAATCTATAGAAATCTTAATGTAATATTAATAACACAATTCGACAAGTCGTCTGATCAATCGATATAACCTTATATAGCCTAATGAATACTACTTGTATTAATACATAGTTATAACTACCTCTAAATTCGAGGTACTTATAATATAATGTCTCATGAACTAGATATACCCGTTAAATATCCTAATTTATATAAAAAATATTTAATATATATTATGAATTAATTATATAGAGTTTGAAAATGGAGTCTACTAAAAAAATCTACGATCGTATATATCAAAATGTAAAAATTGATTAATCATTATTATATTTATTATTTTATTATTTAATGAAAATTGCTTTATTATAAATTAAAATAAAAAGTGGATCTACTAGATCCAGGCATAATTTACCAGTATAGTATACTATCATATAGATATATCAGTATTTTTTTAATCATTATGTTTTTATTTTCCTATCGATACGCTTGTGAAAATGTTCAATTTCATTCATCGAGAACTCCATTGAAGTTTCTTGCACCTAAATTACCGCATTAAGGATATACTTATAAAATTACTATACTCAGTTTATTTATTTTGGGTTGTAGGATGCCAAATATAGAAAGTTTATATGAATTTGACAAATTTTATTATGAGTTAATTAGATTTATATATAAATGTATAATAACAAAATAAATATTTATTATGCATTATTTATTTTATTTTGAATTAAAGCAAATTCAGAGTATATATTAATATATTAGATAATATTAAATAATTAATATATTATATATTTATATAAATATAAAATATTAATTAAAATTATATTATATATATTAATATAATATATTTAATAATATATTATTAATATATATATATTAATATATGTTATATTAAATATTATATTATATAATACTAATATATATATAATATATATATATAACCTTGTAATATATATATATATAATAATAGTATATTATTATATAATTATATATTATATATTAATATATAATATTATATAAATATATGATATATATTAATTATATATATATATGTAATAATATATATTAATTAATATATATAATATATTAATATATATATATATATAATTAATATAATATAATATATATTAATATATATTAAATTAATATAGATATATATATAATATAATATATTAATATATAAAATTATTAATATAGGTATTATATTAGAGCGAGGTATTATTATTCATATTTTAGTTCGCAAATAAGACAGTATCAGCTATTGTTGACACAGGGTGACTCATCACGAAATAGTCTAGAGAATTTGACTACAAGAAAACAATAAAATATCGATTCTCATAGAAGGTAGGAGTTAATAAATAACGTGGACCTAGTATTAAATAGTATCTGACAGAGCTTAAACTTATTCTAAATAAGATATCTGTAGATTGTTGAGTAAGTGTCAAATATGTAGGTGGTGTTAGATTATTTGCCACTGGGCAAAGTACCAGAACATTTAAGTGACCATATCTCTTTTGAAAAGCCCAAGGGTCTTCACTATAACTAGAAGTAGTTAGTTAATAATAGTGGGTATATTACACTAGGAGGGAGACGATATTTGTTTTAATTTCTCTCAAATAAAGAGAAAAGTCGCTGTATGGGTTTGCTATACCACAAGCTATAAAGCCGAGAGTAGTGTGTACGCCGGTTTCTCTGTTTACACGCGATCCCAGAATAATGCGTTGAGTGTAAGACAGGCATAGACAAATCAGAATATTGCGAACACTAACGGATCTTCGCGACCTATAGAGGAATAGTTTAGACACATTTAAACTTCGTAAATTGCAGTGCACGAGAATAAGGCGCTATAAAGTCTTAAAAAGTGAAAAGAGCTTACTGTGCTCGAAGCCTTACAACTGAGAGGTAATAAATATTGCAGATACCCTATCAGCCAGGGTGCAAAGCGTCCGAGGATAATAAGACAGCGCAATGATTCTTGCGAGTACCCCGCCAAAAAAAGAGAGCGTCCGCTCTCGGCGCACACATTATATATTAATTGCTCATTCTTCTAATCTCTTCTTTGATCGCCAGTGTGACTTTTCGTAATGGTAGGTTACCAGAGTAAATATACCTCTTATTCTGACATCTCTTGACTATAAATTTTATAATATAAATCCTCCCGGGGGGGAGGGATGGCTTCTGGCCTCTATAGGGCAGAAGTTGTGAAATAATAAAATTTGGATAATAGAATATTTTTAATAACAAATTGAAGCAGAATATTTATTTAAATCTTACTATTATTCATGATGTAATATCATTAATACTAGTCAGACATATTTTTTTTCTTTGCAGCTACGTCTATGCAGCTTTCCGACAGTATGTCACGCGGAAGGGGCAACTCGAGAATATTCTCTATCTAGCCTCGTGCGAAAAAGATTTGTAGCCTGTCAACACAGCAACGACCTTGCTCCCTCGGCAGACTGTGAAAAAGGAATTCAGGTGGGTTTCGCCCCTTCCAGGATATTAATTGATGAGACCTCTTGCGGAGAGGACAGGGACTGTGATATTGACGATGAGGGTGTTGAACTCCAACCTATGGTTGGGAAAAGAAGCCTTCTCGGGGCGGTATACAAAATAGCTTTGAACGTGGTATACTATCTGACTTGTCCCCACCGCTCAGCGCACTCCTGGGACGGCCTACGATTTCCGATCTGTTTTGTGCTCGTCGGCCGATTAATAACGCATTCGTGGACGAACTCTCACTCCGCCCATACTGCCCAGTAATAGCGGAGCGGAGTTCTTTCTCACTCGGGAGCGTTTACTTTGCTAAGCTCGAAACAACTACGTCGTTCTCTTGATATTAGATTATTTCAGCCCGCTTTGACTCTGGCTTAGACGATAACTCCTTCCAGTGCTCTCCTAAGCACTGAAAAAGCGAAGTTACTTGGTTCATTCGTATGCCACCTGGTAACGCCTTCGTGTAAATGTCTTTCAGAAATGTTTATTTTTTCCTTGAATGTTTTCTTGTAATATATCATGTTGACTTTTCACCTTTTGAGTTTAGAGTGCTTTTTAGCCGAAGTTGAGAGTTCCCGGAAACAATGATTATATTGACCTAACTAGATTCCGGAGGTTAAATTTATGCCCTATTATAAATTAATGTGCAGTTTTTTTGTTTGACAAATGTGTTTAATTGTATATTAATCTTGTGGGTAGTGAGAGGTAATTATTTATTGTCTCTTTTTTTTGAATACTGTGTGTGATTGTTAAAATTATAGGCATATATTTATATTATAAGGCTATGGGTACTAGCATTAATCTGACTAATATCGAGTTAATGAGTAGTTTCGATGAAGATATATTTTATTTCAACAGAAGTGAATAATTCGTCACATATTTGTTGTTAGTAATTTATTATTTACAAAATCCTTCATATCCACACGTATTAAATTCTCGTTCCCACTAGTGCTTTATCTTCATCCTTCTATGGCTTGGTTACAGGAGGTAGATTTTGGCGCCGTTTTAAATGCCGAATAATTTTCTGATGTTTTTTTGACTGTTATAAAATGAAAAAAATTATATCCATTTTCTTCTTTCGCCAATCTCTTTAAAATTTCTCTTCGAAAATCTCTAGGTTTCAAGCTAGATAACCAGGTATTAGAGTTTTATTGCTTGATGACTATACAGAGAGGCACGAGTGGTTGCTGGTCTCGCTGTCACTCTCTCTCGTGTTTCGAGCCCCTATGCGAGCAAGTGACACCAGTTTCTAGATATTAGGAATCAACTATCCTCTCTTGATTAAATTGATATATTAAGGAGTTTTCATTTTTATCTGGTCAGAAAGTTGTCGCTTTTGGAAAGTTTATTAAATTCAATGTTGCTCGGCGTAAATGACGGTGTTAGTCAGAGAATTTGAGGGAGACGTTTTTAGATTAAAGATAGAACGTGAGATACTCGTCTCTCTTCTGAGCGACCTTGTGAGGAGTGGTTTGATGGTACTCCATTTGCTGCCGCTTAATCCATGCTTTGTCGGAGCAGCTTTTTATTCCTCGGCTCACGAATACCTCTGATGCTAAACTTGGCGGAGATGCGGCGTCTGCTTGTTATAACCGCACTTTTAGAATTTCATCAGATAGAGAAGTTTAGTGTCCGAGTCGAGAAATCATGTCTCAACTTGCGCTTGAAACTTGAAACCACGAAGGCTCAGTACACACATAATTTGGTGGTAAGCACTTAATTTGCTAAAGATACGAGCAGACCAATAAATCGACCAAATCGGGGCAACGTAGATGTCTTTTTGCTATACCCTTTTGTGTCGCATGGAAGAGCGAGTATTTTTCAGAGTCTGGTGACAATCCAAAGGAAAAGATTTTGGTAACCTCTCGGTGGGGAGTTAGGTATTATGCAGGATGATATACTTGAGTACACCACCGGGTGTCGTACGAGCTCTATAAGGTCCAGAAGGGGGTTGCGATTCGCCGAGTTAATATTATTTGAATGTGCGGTGTTAGGGCATCATCTTTCTAAAATCAGTAGTCACTTTTAAGCGTTTCATAATTATGAGAATTGTCAGTAATCTCTAAAAGAGTTACCCGTTCCCTTCTATATTCAAGACAGAGAATTAAGGAGAGTGTTTCCTTGCTTGGTTCACATTTATTCCTAATGAATTAATTTTAGATATTCGGTCTGAACGATTATATTCAGTCCCTATCGAGTCGAGTAGATCGAAAATAATGGTCCTCCATGTCCACGTTAATCCCATGTTTTTCTTAAATCTTCATTTATAATAGTACGGCCTCGAACGTGTTTGATTCTGTGAGGAGGTATTTCTATGAGTTGTCTATGAACCTGGGAGATCATATAGCGAAAAAATTTTTGAAATCATTCCGACAAGAGAGCTAGTTCTCTTGAGGTATAGAAGACATGATCATTTAATAGAATAAGTCATCTAAAGGAACACTCAGAACTATACTTGAAACGTATATTAAATAAGTAATTTATACAGAATTAATATCTTTATTCTTTTTTATGTAGTTAGTATACTGTAACTAAGGTTTTTTTGTGATATCTGTTAAGAATCTCTTCTTCATTTCACTTTTCTTGATTGAGCTATTTTGCATAGTTTAAAATACAATACTCCCGTCCGCCTTGATATATTTTCTTTGAGGTTTTGGCATACATTCTGAAAGTCCGGAGCAAGGTATGAGAGGCCCCACCCAATCACATCTAACGTGAGTAGTGGCCTTTTCCCAATGCTTATGTCGAGATGAAAAAGTATTTCTTGAAGTTCCGTGCTAATACTACAGACTCGCATAGAACATAGTACAAAAATTATCACGTAACGAGATATTACTGTGCAACAGAGAGCTAGAGCGTACATGAGACAGCCCGAGGAGGCTCATTTTTTCTGGGCGATGATTTGTTACAGTTTATATAGAGAGTTTCACCTATTATGCGAGCGTGAGGGCTTGACCAGCCTAAATCCCAGAGTTATGATAGGTTGGCATAACGGGGTAAGTGAGTAACTCGCCATCAGCGTCCTCATCGCAGTAAAAACAGAGCGATTTCTGTTCCTCTTGTTTCTAATATTTAAGTTTTGATCTGGAAGAAGGCTTTCGAAAATATTCCGCCCAGGAAAGGTATGAATGTTGATTGTGTATCTGTATTATCTAGACAGTTAAACATTAGTAAAATTTAGGTGAAGCCTAATTTTAGAAATCTACCCACTTAGGATATGATGTGTGCTCGCTGATTTGTTTATATATTTGAAAGGACTTCAGGTACTTTTTAACAACCTATTTTCGAGGCTGCAGTTAAAAGAGAGGTGACGAATTTTTTTGTCTGGTCACTGTCGAGGGACCCTGGTTTTATTATGTCGTCTGTAGGGGTATTTTTCCAAGATGTAAATTTATAGATAAACTCCTTTCGAGAGATGCAAGCCTCCACAGCCTCTAGTCACAATAACCATTACTTGTTCAAGGGGTATATGCGCTTTGAATATATTATTGGGGTACCACTCATACTGTTGCTTTTTAAGCCAAAAGGTACTTGGAGGTCAGTAACTCTAATCTTCTTATGGTCTCTGACATCGTTTTTGCACTGCACCTGCCCTTTTTCTGCTTATTTAATATTAGTTCTTTTGATTCGTTGCATTAGAGCAATCCGTTTTTTATTGAATTGATGTATTTTTGATGGTGTTATCTGCCTCTTTATTTTGCGCTATTGATTATTTTTTTCTTGAAACTTTCTAGAGCCTTTAGAGAATTCTACACGTGTTTTTAATGCCTTTGCTAATATATGTCCTCTCTGGCAAATCGTCTATCCCTTTCTGTGGAATCTTTTGATGAAATATTTGCGTCCAATTCGGAACACCCCTAGTGTACCGCCTCCTCATTGATAGCTCTAAAACACAATTGGAGACTCTAATTTTATAGAGGATTCATACCAGGATCTCCAAGAGATTCTCAAATCAGACTCAAATTGTGGAGATTAATGCTAAAAGTAAGTGGGAGATTTCGAAATACGAAGGTAACCAGGTTCCACTACATAGATCTGAATATAAACCCATCTTCTCGCGACGTTCCTCGACAGACTTCTTTGCATATCCTATATCTGATAGGTCATTGCCCGGGAGCTCTGGCAGGATTTCTGGAGTCCATGAATTTTATTTTGACAGAATTTGTCGCGGTATTGTCGGAAGAAATGTCCTGTCTCCAACAAAGTATTTGATATCATTTGGGAAGCTGAGTTTGATCAAAAAAAGAGTTATTCACTGAACACCGAATGAGATTCAAGGGTCACGTGTACCTCATACTTTTTATGTAGCTAGTTTTTTCTAAAGGGGATAGGTGGCACTGCCTGATCGCGCGAATAGCATTTTGTATTACTGTGCTTTAAAAGATGACTTTTAATCTTCTACTCATAGAGAATGAGAATTCTCTCGATGCCTATGTTGTTAAATCTCAATGGCCAGGAACTACATTGATCATTTGTTGTTATAAACCCGTCCTACTAGGGGGTTATTCTTTGGTATTATTAGTGATTCGTCAATACTCTTCCTGCCATTTGATATACCTAGCACTGAGTTTGGTATTCATTTCATGTCTTTCATTAGCGCCTTTATTCCCACGTCTATGGGCCTTGTTTACATAAATCAGCCGGATGTCCAATTCAGAAAGACATCAATAGATTCTACATGGTAAGGTTGATCTCAGATATGGTATTTGTTGGCCGTATTTCCGATTCAATAGAAGATGCACTATACATTCTGTTTCTTATTCTCGCAGGTTAGTTTAGAAAGACCTGGTAACAGTGAAATCTTTAATTGTTTTTTTCTAGTCTCAGAATATTTTGTTTCTTATTCTGCCTTTATTAAATTGATTAGTCTTAATTAATAAGGAGTCTTCTGAGTTATAGGACACAGCACTAGATTATACTATTTGACATTCCCAACAGATGTTTTTTATTAATATGTATATGCTTTTCCATATTGTAATGTTCGATTGGCAGCATTGAGATCTACCTTTTTGGTCCAAGAAAATCGAGAGACGAGCCTAACCCGGCGTGACAAGGACGTGACTCATGTCTTCATTCTGCTCAAACATGCACTTTATCTATTGTATTTGATGTTAAGGTATGGGAAGATGAGGTAATTGGGGATACTTATTGATCAGAAATATTTATTTTTTGAGACTATCGTCTTTTTTATCTATTCGGTGATGAGGCTTATTGCACCCTGTATTTTATAGATATAGCGATAGATATCTGATTTTAAGATGAGGGTCACTAACATCAGGTTCTTGACAACCCCAAAAATTATCTTGTTTTACATTACCTTTCTACCAACCAATCTCGAGAGGACTGATTTTTAAGATCAGGCGACAGGTAATATAGTCAACTCATACCCACCGAAGAGAAGACTCACCCATGTCAGGAGACACCGTGTCCTAAATTTCATTATCAATCCTATTGAATTTACTTATTATTTGAATGGAGCATTACTAGTGAGGATCTGATTCACGTTATTTGTATACGTTGATGTATTGTTCCACGAACTATTCATAGCTAGACTATTCGGGTAGAATATATAGCTATCCATTATCGCGCATTAGGCAGGAACAACTATAACATTAGTCGAAAATAAATCAAGCTATTCTTGTTGAGAATCATATGTGCTTTTATCCTAATCGTAATGCGGAGATATATGGCTATAATCGTTGTTTATTTATCAAAGGTATTTGAGCTTAAGCCTGTTATTTAGGCAGCAACATGCGCACTAAATAAAGACTATACTTAGCACTCATCTGAACTATGACTTCTTATACTAATAGAGCGATCCATCTCAGCGGTATGCGAAATCCCTGTAACACGCCTGCTTTTTGCAAATTCGCAAGAGTAGAAGAATAGAAAACTTTAAATTCACAAAACATAATGTCAATACGGCGTAGGTGATTATCTTCTGAACCTGCTGCACAAATAAATGTAACATTTCCGGGTAAGATAAATGTATTTAAAAGAATTATTTAAATTCGCCGGCCAGGTTATATGTTCTGCCCAACTTTGAACGTACAGTTCGGCGTTTTCGTACCATATCGTGATCTGACGAAGAATTTCAAAAAAAAAACTAATTCAATTCTTATAGTAAGGAAGAAGCTCGTTAAAATAGAGCGTATTTTTAAGGTCCACGATTATTATGCTCACAATAATTGGTATCACAGTATTTAAATTCGTATTCTGCTAATGTGATTTCACAATCTTTGTGTTAGGTTGTCGCGCAGATTATTTTTTATTATGTATTCCAACTCTCATTTCTCCTTTCTGCTCATAGTATGACGTTGAATAAGTTTATTCTCACCGAGATTAATGCATCCAAGATTATATTAACTGGTAAGAGATAATTCACATTTGATTCTCTCTGTGCGCAATTATTATTTGTAGCTCACGAAGAAAGCCACGTTGGTGAATAAGTTTTTTGTCTATCATTCGATTATATAATTTGACTCTATTTGAAGGCTTAATTTACGAGGCCCTCGCTGAAGCGCCTTGTCAAAGAATCAGTTGTCCTTAAATGCTCCTTAGATTCCTCTATGAATATATATTGCATTTCTAACACTATCTAGACGATAGGAATGGATATACGGAAATAGTGTCTACTTTGTAGCAGAGGATTATTATCTCTGCGCCTAATAAAATATTGGTACGCAAGCAATTTTTTGAAATTACTCGATGTATTTGTATTTTTTTCTGTCATCATTAGCATCAAATAATTATTAATTAGTGATTTTCGTTTCTAGAGTATAGTAGTCTTGTGTTTATCGTGGCCTGGTTTTATATGCTTTGATTTGTCAGAGAAAATATTTATACATTTATCTTGTTTTGTATTAGTTCGTGTTGGTGGGTGGGGGTAGGGTGTTGGGGGGGTTTGTGGTGGTTGTGGTGGTGGGGTGTTGTGTGAGTGTGTGTGTTTGTTTGTTGTTTAGGCCCGGCGTGGGTGGTCTGCAGGTGATAGATGTGTGAGTCTTTGCCGCCGTGTGTGGGTTGGCTTATGTCTACCCGTGGGGGTTGTGGTGGGTGTGGGGGTCCGTTTATTGGTTGGTTGCAATTAGGAAAAATTAAATGATTGAAACTTATTGTTATATATATAAATGTATAACAAAATAAATTCAGTCGGTTTGGTTGGTTGATTGTGTTGTTCATATATAGTTGGGAGTAGTATGAGTTATATGTTTGGTTAGTTTTTATTAGGGTAATTTATGTATATATAGCGTGGGTTGGGTTTTAAGGGTTGGGAGTTCTGTTGTAAGTATTTAGTGTTTGGGGGAGAGTGATTATAGGGTTGTATTGTGGTTTATTAGTATGTGTATTGTTTGATAGTATGATAGTGGGCTAGTAAGGTATATGTATATTAGGTGTGTGATATTGATTTGAAGGTAGGTATTTCGTGTAATTGGTTAGGTTAGGTGACTTATACATTAGGTGCGGGGTTGCTTTGTGGGGTTGGTAGTTATCTCGACGATATGATATCACTCCAGTATGTCACTCGTAGAATAGATCGTCGTTTGATGATAATATATATAGTAGAGGAGTTTATACCTAGTATTACGCTTTCTTGCGTGTGGTTAGTATTGTGAATAACACCACACGAGAGAGAGATCTATATATATATATATATATATATGTGATTATTAGGGATTTATGTAAATTAGTAAGTTTAGTGATATTAGTGATTGAGTGTAATAGTATATATATTAATAATAAGTGATGGCATTATCATCATTTTATTGAATAGAGATCGCATGTTACCGTTTGCTCATTTCAGATATAAAAATGTAGCAAGGTGTTGGGGAATGGTAGCTAATACGCGTCATACAGTATTAATAGGAAATAGAGGATTAATAACTTGACGAAATATCTTATTAAATACGAATTGGGTATTGTTGACATGCAATGTAATAATTGTGAGATTATTTGCACTGCGAAGTGCAGAACATTTACGTGATCAATAGGTGCTGATATGCCATAACATGCGGTGTTTCACTGAGAGTACTGGACTAGAATAGTTAGTTTTAAATAGTGGGCATATGTCACTAGATTGATTTTTAAAGCTTATTGGAAAAGTTTGTTTTCCCAAGTCAAAACGAAGTAGTTGACCGGTTTTTAAAGCTATCCAGAATATATTATTAAAATGCACAGATAGAACGATCTTCGAATAAAGGAATATTTGAACATAAACTTTAATTCAGCACGAAGCTTAACAGTGAAAATTGCTTCCGGCTCGAAGCCTTACAACGAATGATTTTAATGAGAACCTATCAGTTCAAAAAATAAAGGCGAATGAATCTTCAAATATCCAAAAACCGCTCTCTACTCTTTGCATTTGGCAACCCCCAGGTTTCCAAGAATAACCTCTTTTCTGACAACTCTTGACTATAATTTTTATATCTTCCCGGGGGGGGGGGATGGTGTCTTTCTGGCCCTGCTATATTTTGTTAGCAGAAGTAGAACTTGACCACTTGGGAATGAATTTGAAACAGCGTGCAAGGAATATTTTAATGCTGGATTCGTCTGATTGAATCATACAGTAGAATATTTTTTCTTGCAGCTAGAAGGGGAGTTCACCCCTTGCCGCTTAGGCCGACTATTTTGAGTATCTCTATCAGCTGGCGAAGATGAGCTTCCAGCATCCGTCGCAGACGTAGAAGGGGGTTCACCCCTCCAGGGATATTTAATGATGGATTTGCTGGAAGGCACAAGGACTGTGTTTGACGATGAGGGTGTTGAATCACTATGGGTCAAAGAAAGCTCTAGGGGGTGAAAGAAAGCTCTAGGGGATACAAATATTTGAATGGATACAAGCTGACTTGTCCGCAGTCCTGACGCGTACGAACCGATTCTATCTTTGGTCGTGCGCCGATTATAAGATCTTATCGACTATCCCCATCCTGCCTAGTAAGTGACGTTCTTTCACTTGACTTTTTGAGTAATGAACACGTCGTTCTCTCTTGATTAGCATTATGTCAGTTGACCTGGTAGATGAATTCTCTTTCCAGTTTCATAAGTAAACATGATGAAGGATTACTGCTTGTACCACTTGGCATACGAAATTCTTGCGTGATTTTTTGTGGCTGAGTGAATATGTTTCAGTGAGCTTACTAGATGTCTTTTTTTAGGCTCACTTGAAATCCCCTCCGGATTACCCTTATTCACCACCCAGTGTTAGATTTTTGACAAAGGTTTGGCATCGAAATGTTTATGAAAATGGTGGTATATTTTCTCTTTGAACTGGTCGGTGTAGGAAAGTGAATTATAGCATCAGCAATAACCTGACAATATCGTAATGAAGTCGAAATAATTGTTCAACGATGAACGTCCAATTGTTTTGAATTAAAAATCCTTCTACCACACGTATTAACGTTCCACTGCTTCTACCCATGGGCTATACAAAAGGAATTCGTTATGATGCGAAAATCTGATTTTTTCTTCGTAAAACTTCACTTACGCTATTTTCTGATACGAAGAAACATAGCATAAAACAGGAGATGCTGTCCAGTTACAGATTACACAGTAAATACTACTCATTTAATAGAGATGCCACACGATTTGGACCTTTTGCCCAGAAGGACGATGTTCTATTGAAATTTTTTGAATGAACCAAATACATACTCAGAAGTCCGTGCAAATGTGGATGCGTCCGATGTAGAGATTTAGGACTCAAAGAAATTTCCTCTTGAAGCGATAGACTCATGGTGCGAATATCTGTTGCACACGATTCCTCACGAATGTTTGCTTAACTTTCGAGATCCTATTTTGGATCCAATGAAGAGTTATCTTCGAGTCGGAGAATATGTTCAATTCTTGAACTTGACACCCGACAGTCCACTTAACATTTGTGGTAAAGCACTTTAATGCTAGAAAAACACAGACAATAACTCCAAACGGAAAGCGTTATGCCTATTTCCAGCAGGAATTTTTTCCCTTTGGACCAAAAAGATTTGGACCTCTGCCGCAGACGAGACATACACCACGAAGCCACTAACAACAGTGCTTGCATTCGCAGAATATATGATACTTAAATCAGAGTCACTTGACTCAAATGAAGATTTTCTAAAAGAGACCTCCTTCAGAGAGTTAAGGTCCTTGCTCAACTTCTCCCATGAATTTTTGATTTCGGGAGCGATTATATCGTCCCACCCCATGTCCACTTCCCAAGTTTTCTTCATAAGAAGACGGCCTCGAACGGTGACGGGGAGGTAAAGGGATAGGGGATCGAATACTTTTGAGATCTCCGACAGGAGCGGTCTCTTGGTAGAGACAATATTTAATGAAAAGTAATAAGACCTCAGACTATCTTGAAACGGTAATTAAAATAAAATACCCTAAAACCTTTCTTCGATCACTTTGATGAGTTTGCAAATTTACCTGCTCTCCTCCTTGAAATATTTCTCTTTGAGGTTTGGGCTACAAGATTTGAGTTCCAGGAGCAAAGGTTGACACCCAGTCCCCCCCCACTCATACGTGGGTGGCCGTCTCGAAAAAATAATCATCGAAATTCGTGTCTACAGCACGAAGACGTGTAACAAATTAATCAACGTACAGATTTATTCTTTGGAAGAAGAGAGGTACAGGAGATCAGGAGCGGTATTCTTTTGGGCGTGCGTGTGGTATAATCAGCCGGCCTATCACGTGGCCGTACAGCCAAACCCGAAGATGAGTGAGGCATAACGGTAATGTGAGTAATACTGCCATCTAGCCTCCCCGCAAAAAACGAAGCATTTCTGTCCTCTTTCTGAATTTTACATTTGGATCTGGAGGAAGGCTTTGCGAATACGCCAAGAACGATGAATTTTGTTCGTTCTTGAAGACAGTAACAACTATAAATAGAAGCTATTAAATCTACCCTGAAGTACTAATGATGGCCTGATTAAATGCAAGGAACCTAGCAAGTTACGTATTTTCAGGCTGGCAGTATAAAGACAGGGACGAATTGTTTGTGCGTCACTGTTGAATGGGCCTGTTTTATTATAGGTCTGGTGGGGTAATCCAGATGTATTTATGAATAATCTTTCGGATTGCCACCTCCAAGCCTCCGACAGTACCTATTCTTTAAGGGGTATCCCTTGAATATTTCCGCATACTTGTTAAGCAAGTCTTGAGCAGTCAAACTTTTTTTGACTCGTTGCATCGTTGCAAGAGCAACGTGATGATTTTATGGGAATCTGCTCAAGAATATCTTGAAACCACGGAAGTTCCACGTGGTACCTTCCGTCTCGGGAACTCTAATCGCCCCTTGTGACATCTTTTGAATGAACTATTTCGTCAATGGAACCCTGGTCCCCGCTCTACTCATATGATACCCAGATATGAGACGACAGAAGTTTATAGAAGAGTTCTCTCAGGGCCCGAAGTCGAATCAGACTTCCAGGTGTGGGTAATGTAAGAGGTGGGGATGAAGGTACGTTAAGGTCCGGTTCCCTACAAGAATTCGATTACATGGTTCCGCGACGGTTCCTTGACAGAGCTTTGATGGATTTGAAGGTATGGGGAGCTCGGAATTCTTCATGATTTTTTTGACAGCTTTCGGCGAAGAATTCTTTCCAATCGAATTTTTTCATTTTGGGAAAGCGTGACAAAAAAGATGTTACAGGACCGAAAGGCACGTACCATGACAAGTTTCTAGGAGCACTGCCCCCGAATGCATTATTAGCACCCGTTTTTACTAATGCCTTTAAAATAAATGAAGAAGCCATCGATCCACAGCAGCCCATGACAATATTGAACCCTGGTCAAACTACATTCATTATTTTGCATAGTGAGTAATCTGCACTTTTGAAACCCATTTGGGTAATTATTTTCATAGCCTCCGTCAGGCCTTTTACAGTAAATGGTGGCCTGATATCAGTTGGGCCGCTCAAATTGCTCAGAATGCAATTATTTACAGGTAGGCTCTAAAATTATTTCCCACACAAATGCCCAATCCTCCAAATTTAAAGACTGGTAAGATCTTTACATTATATTCCTGCTCATTCCAAATTAGATGTTTTAGTTAGATGGAGCCTGATGAGCTATTAAGGGTAGATGCGTTAGACTAATATTAACATTGCGACTGCCAAGTTTTTTAGAGAAATGCTCCGCTATGAAATACGTGACTGACTACCGAAATTCAAAGAAGCAACGCGTACAGGGGACTATTTTATTGCCTTCTTGATGTTAAGGGAGAGAGTGGGCAGAATAATTTTGACCCACGGATTGAGGCTGCAACCGTGTATTTATACCAGATAGATTAGATAGAAGCCACAGGCTGACCATTTCCCTTCATTGCGAGACTGATTTGGGACGATATCATTCCGAAAAGCGCGGAACCGGACAACCGTTTTATACTATTTAAACGCAATAGAGCCGTTTACTGTGTGATTTTTTGTCCACATTCCGCGATGGTAACAGTCCATACCTTTGCGCAGGACACTGTATTGAAGGCGAATATGCTTGTACTTGAGCAGTCGTGAAGCACATTGCGCAGCTCTTTACGCGATCTCTCCTTGCTTCCAGGAGAACGAATATACTTGCACAAGAAAACTCATGCGATGATTTCTGTTTGCAAAATTTACATTTCGAAATAAATGATTTAAAAGAATTTTTAAATCCTCGGCACCCCTTTGACTACGTTCAGTTTCGTCTTCTGACGACGAAGATTTTAAATTATCCTCTTTAGAGAAAGCGTTAAAATTTGACGATTTAGCCGATTTATGCTCAAAAGGATCACGATTACGCTCAAATCCCCTTTTAGGGGAAGATTTATTTTTTCCCCTCCTTCTCAAGACTTGAGATGTATACTTTTAGACGCGGAGAAGCGCACCTAAAGATATAAGATTAACGGAAGGAGTAATTCATGCAGCTCCTGTGTGATTAATCTTGAGCTCAACGAAGAAAGCCCAGCTTTGAAGTTTTGTCCACGAATTATATATCATGACTTCACAGCCAGCTTGAGAAGCTCTTCAAAGAAATCGAGTCCAAACCCTTGAGCCTGAATAATGCTCTCACTGTCAGAGACAGGAATCATACGAATATGTATTTCAGGATATTCTCTGAAATAGGTCCTGCAGAATCGATTTTATGATACAGAGAATTGCAAATATATGATCCGT
>JABUQX010044500.1:0-7500 GCA_015478945.1 Trachelipus rathkii
CCCCATATATATAAATATATATATATACTATATATATAACAGTATGGTGCTTATATTTATTTATATGAAATTATATATTATAGTAATATTTTTTATTTATACTACATCAAATATTATATTATATAAAATATAGTATTTATAATATATATGAGTCAATAAAAATTAAGAATTGGCATTAAATGATTGAATAAAAATGGCCTATAAAAAAAAAAAAAATAAGAAACTCCTTTTTTTTTTCCTTTCATTTTTTTTAAGGTTTATAAAAAATAAATTGGATATGGGATCTTCCATATAGCGACACTCATCTTACAGTTCACAAATGGTAGACTTCAAGATGTGATAACTTTTGTTCAAAAATGGAAACTTCTATTCAAGTGATTCATCGCAAAGAGGGATGTAGGGAATTGTACAGAAAGGAGAGGAAGAGAGCTAGTGAAGAATAGTGAGGATGGGAAGAGGAGGAAAGTTATAATGAAGAAGTAGGTGGGAGATACTGACTCAAAATAGAAGAGAGGAGAAGAGGGCTATTTTCGGGCGAAAAGGAAAGGAATAGGATAAGGTGTAAATGGAGAATTGAGTAATAGAAAATGGGGGAGAAAGTTAGTGTATATGAGAAAAAAATAGAATAGGAAGAGGAAAGATCAGAATGCAGAATTAGAAAATTTAAAAGAAATGAATAACTATAAAAGTGAGAATTAGGATGTACAATATGAAAAGGAAAGAAGATTATGAAGAATAAAAAGAGACTATGATTGATTGAATGTTGGTAGTAGATATATTAGAATGGTGAACAGAAATAAGAAAAAAGAACTGAGATTTGAAAGAAGGAAGAACACAATTGAAGAAAATGAGGATTTAGAAAAATGGTGAGAATATCAATATTGAATATTCGAATTCAAAACAGATAAACGAAGAGAAAAGAGCAGAATGGGGAAGAAAAATGAAAAATAATATGTAGAAAATGAAGATCACGAAATTAAAATTCAGAGTTGGAATTTGAAAAAATCTGAAGTTGCATAAGTAAAATAAAAAAAAGAAGAAAAATGTCAAAAAGAGGAAGAACAGGAAAATGAGAATAAAGTACAAGGAAAATGGAAGATGGAAATGAAGGGATAAATAAAAAATGGAACAAAGAGATAAAAAATGACTGAAAATCATGAATAAATAAAATGCTTTTAAAAAATTCTCTTTTAAATTTTTTTTTCCTTTTTTACATTTGTTACCACCAGTTTTAAGAAATTTATATGTTCGTTTTAACTTTATTTTTTTTATTTTATTTATTTTTTATTTTTTTATTTATTAATTTATTTATTTATTTACTCTTTGTTTCCAAATGGTTGCCACATTTAACCCTATATGTGAAAAAACTCTTCGTTTCCTTAATTGCAATGGCCAAAATCCTTCCTATTTTTATCATTAACCATCATTTTAGAATTTAAGCTTAACTGAATTGTTTAAGAATGAATTGTCGTATTAAGCGGAAGATTTAATGTCAATGTTCTTCATTCACTAATTCAGTAATCCCTTGAGGTAATTTTTACCCCCTAATCCTATGTTGCCCACTTACGAGCAACAAACACATACTTTGCCAAGTCAAACCACGCATCTCCAGATTTACAACAGAGATTTCACACCTCTCTTATGACTGAAATATGCCTTACAAACGACAATTCTTCTCGTAATTATCTCGATATCACCGAGAGAGAGAGAGAGAGAGACGAGAGAGAGAAATCAATCAGCTCGAGCTTAGTGGTATCTGAGGAGAGAGAAGAGAGAGATGTAGAGAGATGAGAGAGGATGGAGCATGTCGAGAGAGGACGTAGGAGAGAGCGATGATGGGAGAGAGTAGTAGAGAGAGAGAGAGAGAGAAGAGGAGAGAGCAGTGAGATGAGAGACGATTCGGTAGAGAGAGGAGAGAGAGAGAGAGAGAGTAGAGACGAGTATGTATGAAGAGTGAAAGAGAGATTGAGAGAGAAGAGAGAGCGAGAGAGGAGAGAGAGAGAGAGAAGAGAGAGAGAGAGAGAAGCAGCGAAGAGAGGAAGAGAGAGAGAGAGAGAGAGAGCTGAGAGAAATCCGGGAAAAATTCCTAGAACATTCATCTATCTCTTCACAAAATTTTCTCTTCACAAAAGATTCAGACTTCGCTTCAATGATAATTCCAGATCATGACAAAAAAGCTCCCTTCCTGTCTCCTATGAAAGATCTTTGGAAATGCCAACAAACAATTCAGGACATATTCAGAATAAGGTTCTTTCCTCTAAAAATATTTAGTTTCTAAATATTAAGGTATACTGTTAGAAACTACGACTCACACAGTTGATAAGACCACAACTAAACAGTTTAACGTTTATGAAGAAACCTCTTTCCAATCCATAAACGAATCTGCTCAAACGTATTTCAGCTACTAAAATTCTCTTTCAAACACCTTTATGATACTTTTCTTAATGCTTCCCAAACTGAAGGAACAAATTTTCTTCTTACTAGAAGGAAATGGAAGAAAATAGATGTCACCTCTCAAAGGAAATTACCATTTTCATCTCTGGAGAGAGTTATAATAGCTGTGTCTGAGACTTGGATGAAGGTGCATCTCTATCCCTTGTGTTTTACTGCAACTTCAACCGAAATACCAAATAAGGATAGAATAAAGGTTTACATCAGATACCAAATTCTAGGATACTCAGATATCGTACATCCTTTATCAAGGATTTCATACTCGCTGGCAATAATGTTGAAAGAAGAACGTTTGCATTGCTAGGATGTTACAGGTTAAGACAATTCTGAAGAATTAATTATTTCCTTCCAATTTTATTGGCAAAGAGAGGGGACCGTGAGAAGACTCCAAATTGGACATACCAATGTAACACAAAACCACTACAAGTCAATGCAGGACCCCCGCTATGCTAGATTTGCTGTTCCATTGTTCCTATTTCAGTTCATCATGTATTCCCTGGTTAAATGTACTGCCCTGTCGGTTTTCAGACATAGGATCCTTCCTGATTCATATAACACTCCGAAAAATGAACGTCTTTTTCAAATATTTATATAATGTTTATAAAATTATAACCTAGATTTAAGTTCTACTAAAATAAAATATGGAACCAGATCATTTAAAAATATCAGAATACACTAATTATTATTATCCGGATGCTGACTCTGGAATTGTTTCTTAACTCATATTCCGTTTTAATTTCTATAATTTCAATCCATTTTTAAATATTATAATTTTATAATATAAATTTTTTGGGGTGAGGAGTTGGGGGCGAGTTAAGAAGTCTACCCCAAGTCTAACCACACTTTTATCAAGAAAAGTAATATGTGCTGAACCAACCAACAGATATGTGATTCTATCTAATACCAAGGTCGAAACACCCGTCCTATGCAGAGTCAAGCAACTAGGTAGAGAGAAGTTTCTGAGGTGCTTCAGAAACACAAAATTCTAGAACTTATTAAAAAGAATATAATGTTTATCCCTCGCACAGGAGATCACGAAAAGAAAATATCAAGAATATTAAGAAAAGAAGGGTTAGAGTTGTGTTTTCAAAAGTTATTATAAGCGTTTTCTTGGAAGATTATTAATAGATAGAATGCAAGAAGCTGAGTTGTTGAGGCATTGAAAACAACTACTTAACATAACTATATATAACATAACTATAGGTACTATAACTATACTTTAGAACATAACTATAGGTACAAGAACTACTCCCAGAGGTCAGTGCTTCAACGACTATCCTCGTAGCCCATTTATTTGTTGTTTATTGAACCTCCCTTTCAAATCTGGAGGAGAAAGCAACGATGATTATGAAGTTATCAGTCTAAGATGTGGAGAGGAACAGATTATCAGGTCAGATCAATTGCATGCAAATAGAAAAAACAAAAGAGTTGGAGTAGAACAGAATTCTGAGGAATACCAATATGGATAGATTTAAAGAATAAATGGTGGTTATCTACAAAAGCAGTCATAGAACGACTGAAACGGAAGAGAATAAAGTTTTGTGCTTGAGTTTATCGAAAGCTTTTGGGACTAATGTCAACATGCAAAAGAAAAAGATTCACAAAATATACGAAAGAGAAGAAAACAGAGCTCGGAAGGAAGAATGGAGAAAATAAATCACCAAGTCGAGCGGTCATCTACAGAAGGCCACCTGCGCAATCAGAGATAAATTGGAGGAGTTTAATATGCTCTAATCCTTTTTTGTTAAGAAGAGATTTGAAAACTTTAGCAAGAACAGAGGTTAAAGTGACGGGACGATAGTTGTACTGTTGACTGGAGTCCCACTACTTCAGCATATGCTGGATGAATGCGCTCTTCCAGCAGCAGGAACTAAGGTTGATATTGATAGGCAGTGAATGAAACAATTTGCCAAGCGGCAGGGCACATAGCACAAAAAACCCAATGTTTTTTGAGGACCAACTGGTGTGATAACTTCAGCACGTCTCCCACGCTTCTTTTGCTAAGACTTAGAAAGTGAAGAACTGGCACATTTTGATAGTTAAAGGAGGAATAGGGAGGAAATAGTCTCTAGAACGTCTTACGTGGAATTAGACAGGAAAGGTTTGAGCAAAACCAGTCAGCTTTACAGAATTTAGGACAGGCAGTATTATTTGGCAGAGATACAAGAGGAGAAGAGTGGACGGAAGAAAAGTTGTAGTTGGCATTTCAAAATTACAAAATGTCAGAAAATGTGTGAGGTAGAGGAACTAGAAAGATTGTTCCCTTTTCTACGAAGAAACTTTTTTACGGTCTCGTAGAACTCTACATGCAAAAGAGACAGCAAATTTGAAATGTGTAAAAAAAACACGAGTTTCTTGATTTGAAGACAGGAGAATGTGTTGTGTGTAACACGTTGTTTATAAAACAATTATTTGATAGAAGCAAAGATGAAGGTGAAATTAACATGGGACAGAGAGAAAGAAGTAAGCAAGTTGTGTGAGGTTCAATGAGCAGATAAATTGTAGGGAACACTCCGAACCAGACGATTTGAAATTCTAGTAAGAAAACAAAAGGCAATTAAAAGTGGTGGAAGAGGAACGAAGTTGCTTTAAGTGTCGATGAAAAAATTACCTCGATAAATTTTAGTCCGAAAAGGTGAGAGAAAATGGTATGAGAAAAATAAATGAATAGTGGTGACTGGTGAGAGATGTCGGGAGATCTAAAGGTCGGAGTCTTAGGAAGAGCGTGGAAGGATAAGAAATGAAGTAAAGAAAGAGAGGATAAGAAGAAGAGAGAGAGAGAAGTCAAGAGAGAAATATTGAAGATCCCTTGGTGAATGGACTAAAGGAATAAAGAGAAGTAGAAAGAAAGAAATCTATGGGGCAGAGTATGTATTAAGTCGAAGTGTTACACACCAGAGTTTCTACTTAAAAATGAATTTATTGAGTTTCGAGGATGATAACAGTTCCATATTCTCAAAATTATAAACGAGGTAGAAGAAGGGACAAAGAGATAGGGAAGAGAAGGTGTTTTAAAATATAAAAGCGTGAGAGATAAGAAAGAGACAAAGAAATGGGTAAGTGTGATGACAATATTGACTAGCGTAAGGGCGTCCAATAAAAAAGTGAGAGTAAGGGGATATAGAGAGACGAAAGTGTGTGTGTGTGTGTGTGTGTGTGTGTGAGAGAGAGAGAGAGAGAAATATATGCGAAAGTGTGTGAAATAAAAAAGTGAGAGAGAGACGTTAGAGTGTGTGAAATGTAACAGGGAGAAAGCTGGTTGAAAGAGTGTAAATTATAAAAGTAAGAGAAAGATGGGAGAATGTATGAAATGTACAAGTGATAGAGATAGATAAGAAAGAGAGTTTTGAGAGGAATAGAAGAGAGTGTGTGAAATGTAATAGCGAAAGAGATAATACACAAATAGATATAGAAGTGAGAGTGTGTAAGATATAGATGTAGAATGTGTGAGATATAAAAGTGAGAGTATGTGAGATATAGATGTGAGAATGTGTGAGATATAAAAGTAAGAGTGTGTGAGATATAGAAGGGAAAGTGTGTGAGGTATAAAAGTGAGAGTTGGTGAGATATAGAAGTGAGAGTGTGTGAGGTATAAAAGCGAGAGTGTGTGAGATATAAAAGTGAGACTGTGTGACATTATCATTATATACTGACATATAAAAGTGAGAGTGTATGAGATATAGAAGTGAAAGTGTGTGAGATATAGAAGTGAGAATGTGTGAGATGTAAAAGTAAGAGTGTGTAAGAAATAAAAGTGAGAGTGTGTGAAATATTGAAGCGAGAGTATGTGAGATATAGAAGTGAGAATGTGTGAGATATAGAATTGAGAGTGTGTGAGATATAGAAGTGAGAGCGTGTGAGATATAGAAGTGAAAATGTGAGAAGTATAAAAGCGAGTGTGCGAGATATAGAAGTGAGAGTGTGTGAAATATAGAAGTGAGAGTGTCTGTGTGATATAGTTGTGAGAGTGTGTGAGATATAACAGTGAAGGTGTGAGATATAGAATTGAGAATGTGTGAGGTGTAAAAGTGAGAGTGTGTGAGATATAGAAGTGAGAATGTGTGAGATTTAAAAGTGAGAGTGTGTGACATATAGAAGGGAGAATGTGTGAGATATAAAAGTGAGAATGTGTGAGATAAAAGAAGTGAGAATGTGTGAGATATAGAAGTGAGAGTGTGTGAGATATAGAAGTGAGAATGTGTGAGATATAAAAGTGAGAATGTGTGAGATATAGAAGTGAGAATGTGTGATATTTAAAAGTGAGAATGTGTGAGATATAAAAGTGAGAGTGTGTGAGATATAAAAGTGAGAGTGTGTGAGATATAAAAGTGAGAGTGTGTGAGATATAAAAGTGAGAATGTGTGAGATTTAATAAAAGTGGAATGTGTGAGATTGAGAGTGTGTGAGGTATAAAAGCGAGAGTGTGTGAAGATATAGATTAGGAATAAGAGGTGGAGGAGAATTGTTATAGAATAAAAAGTATTGACTGGGCAGAAGGGCGTGATAGTGGAGAGTGTCACAGATCCGAAATTGGAAAACGAGCACTAGAAGCTTTATAAAAATCATTTATCACTCACATGAAGTTAAAAAGTAGCCTAATAAACATAAATAATGTTTATTATTAATTATTATTTATTATTGACGTTTTTATTATGGAGACAAGCCCAATTAAATTTTATCATAGAAATTATCATAATTTACTTTTCTGGATTATTATTATTATTCTTATTTTAATTATTACTTAATTATTATTATTATATTATTAATTCTAATATTATTCATCGTATCTTGTTTCAAACATATAATTTTATTATTTATAATTATATTATATTGATTCTTTACCTGTTCGTCTGATTCGTGTCTGAACCTGTCGTGTCTGTGCCTCTCTGTGCTTGTCTGTCCGACTGAATGTGTTGTGTGTCTGTGCCTGTCTGTCCGACTGAATGTTTGTGTGTGTGTGCTTGTTTGTTTGAATGAATGTCTGTGCCTATTTCCGACTGAATGTTTATGTGTCTGTGACTATCTGTTCAACTGAAAGTTTGTGTGTCT
>JABUQX010044500.1:12500-15840 GCA_015478945.1 Trachelipus rathkii
ATATATTCATATATATAATAATATTATAATATAACTATAACTATAACTATTGACTCTATATAGTAAGTTATATAATATATATAAATGTATTTATATAAACTTACCTTTATTATTACTATATATATTATAATGTAATTAATTATATATAAAAGATCGTATATATTAAACGCACATTTATTTAAAAATATATAATAAAATACAGTAAATTAAATATAATAATACGTAATATCATTCCTAATATCTTTATATATATTTACTAGTGTTTGTGGCCGCAAACCCAAAAATAAATTGCGCGGCAATGCAATTCATAAAAAATTAATCGCGATCCGCGACCGCATTGCGCGTAGACCGCGATTGCGGTCACAACCGAAAATTACGCAACCCGCAAACTGAACATTTGTGCGTATAAATATACTAAAACAAGCAATAGTAGTACATTATATAATATTCATATATTATATCATAATATATATTATATTATATTATTATAATATATCTACATATTAAATATAATAATATCAACACTAGTATTATCCTATATTATATAGTATAATATTCTGTAAAAGTCATATATATTATATAAGATATATAATATATACTTTATTATATAAAAAGTTAATTATATATATTATAATCCCAAAATAGTTTCTCCAGTTAAGACCAGCCCTTTCTTAAAAAAACAAACAAAAATAAAAATTGGGTTTTTTTTATAATAAACAAATAAAAAAATTGTTTTTTTTTAAGATATTTTAAATGGTTTTAAAGTTTTTTTTGGTTTTAATAGATTTTTAAAGGAAGAATCACTACTGGAAACTGTTTACCATATTTAAAACTCATTTTTTAAATTCTTAATAATTTCTTTAGGTTCTCACTTTCATCTTTTCTGATAACTGAAAAACTGGTATAAAATTATTAGTTATTTTTGTTTTACAATTAATAAGTAAAAAATAAGGGGTATATTATAATATATAATATTAAAAAAAGGTAATACTTTATTATTTTACAAAAAAAAAAAAAAGACAAAGAAAACATTTTTTGTTGTTTATTCAAATTAACCTCTAATAATGATATACAAATGATTCTTATTTACCTTTATATTTATATATCAATAAGTATAGTAGTTATTATATATATATAATATAATATAATATATATTATATATATATTAATAATATAGTATACATTTTATACAAATATAATATTATATATTAATACAAATTTAGAATAACATATATAATATATATTATAGACGGAGAGAGAAGAGAGAGAGAAAGAGAAGAGAGAGAGGGAGAGAAGAGAGAGACGAGAGAGAGAAGAGAGAGAGAGAGAGAGAGAGAGAGAAAAAGGAGAAGAAATCTTCATCATTAAAGTCGAAACTGAAAGTTATCATTAAGAATTATACAAAAAAGTATTTTGGCCTCGCTTTAGACTTGTTTCCCAACCTTTTTCTTAATGTTTGCTGTGCAAAGTCCAAAAGTTAAAATACCCTTTCCAACATTAGTAGTTGATGACGTTCTAAACAAAAATTTTTTTTGCTTATTATTTTATATATGAACTTCTCATCTAATTTTTTTTGAGAGATCTGTACCATGATGAAAGGAGTCAACTGCTGACACAGAGCTTCATCAATAGCTACCTTTTATGAAATGGGGAATTGCTCTTATTTTATTCCATCAATTCACTACATTCGACATAATCATCAACTGAATCTACTTTCCCTATCAAATCATTGGGTTAAAAATAAATACTCCAATAAGTGAAGCTTTCTGTTACGCTGATGATTACCTCGACTTTTTACTTTTGCATAAAACTTGTCTGTTGAGTGGTGAATAGGGTGGGAAAAGGAAAAAAAACAAAACTCGGTCTTTTTTTTTTCCGAAAAAACGGTATTTTTCATGAAAAAAAAACACGAGGCCTGAAAAAAAACAAAGTAAAAATTTGTTTTTTTTTTTCGTTTTTTTCAATTAAGTTGTGGAATTTAATATACATGTTAAACAATTTTTTATAGTTTTTAGCAAATTGCTCTAATTTGAACATTTTTTGGTTCCAATTTCCAACAAGGTGGAAGTCAAACTAGTTGCTGAACACAAGAAGTGACTGGACATCCTGATCATGTTTTTATTTTATTTCTGAATTTTATTCACAATATTTTGTTTTGTGGCTTCAATTAATGTTTTTTACTCGTTTCAGCTTTATAACATTTTTATCATACATTATTTCAGAAATTTAAATGCGCGTGCAAAAGATCGTGTGACTGTGCTTTTTTTAAGGAAATTAAAGGTAGCAAAAGGCCCTCACATGAAATATATTTTATTATCCGACTCTTTGTAAGCAAGTTTTATATCAAAAAAAGTGAAAAAGTGAATAAAATTTTGAAAAAAGTGCTGACCTGTGAAAAAAGTGACAAAAAAAAGACTGAAATGCTGACAAAATTACATATTTTTTGAGAAAAAATTCGAAAAGAATTTTTACAATTTCAGCCACAAATTGAAATAGTGACTTAGACTATTTACTATACACAACATGCTATTTACTTAATTATATTTTTTTTGCGCTCCTAATGTGTCTGTACAGTTTTAAATATAATAACTGAAGATGAAAGTAATAATAATATTTGAAAATGTTTAGGGTTTTAGAAAGTCATGATGTAAAGAATGGAATAATACTATACCTTTGAAAATACACGTTACTGTATTTGGTTAAGAGAAACAAGCTAATATTATACGAAAATTAGGGTAATTAAACTTTTTTTAAAAAATCCTGAAATGAGAATGGTTTTTCTGTTTTTTCAAACAGCAACTGTAAATTTCACACACTACATTTTTTTGGTCGATGCCTCTTTCCTTCTGAACATTAAGTGACACTTCCGCATCGCTTGGGCTAAGCTTTTGCTTGCTTCACTAAAATCTTTTTCTTTTAAAGCTCTCTTCAATCTTTCATTAGCTTCCAATAACAGTTTGCCTGCACTTCACTTTGCTCTGCCTCTTCATTTCGTAGCTTCTTCATCCACGGTTGCCAGAAATGTTTTTTCCTTTTTGGTAAGTTTTGTTTTATATTTTTCGCTGCTCTCACCAATTTTTTTGTCTTGTTCAGTCTTTGCAGCTTCATCTCCGAGTCTCCTTTTTTCTCTTTCTCAATCCAAGTAAGCAATGTATTGTTTATATGCAGATCTAGAATATAAAGGGGAGAATAAGGTAAGGTTTGTGATCATACATTTTTAAAAGCACTTTAACAGTGATTAAAGCATTTACAAGTTCTCTCTGACATAGATGACCTGGTCCTTGTAAAGTTCGGCCTGATGTGGAAAATGCTCTTTCCCCATCTGCATTACCATGTGACA
>JABUQX010044501.1:0-2500 GCA_015478945.1 Trachelipus rathkii
CATAGTTATAAACATCATACATGGTTACATATATATATTATTATTATTATGCTACATATATATATATTATATATTATACATATATTATTATATATATATACATATTATTTATTATTATATATTATTATATATATTGTTATATTATATTGTTATTATTATATACATACTATATTATTATATATTATTATAATTATTACTTATATTATATATACATATTATTGATATATATATTATTGTTATATTATATATTGTTATTACATATATATATATTATTATTATTATATACATATTATTATATATACATACATATATATATATATAGAGCAGCATATAGTATATATACAGCAGAAAGCAAAGATATATATTTATATATGTTGTTATATTTATTAAGGTTATATATATATAAGTATATTATTATATATATATATATAATATATATATATATATATATATATATATATATATATATATATATATTTATATATAACATTTTACAAGTTTATATTTGATTTTTTTATTATTATATACTATTAAACTTATACACACTGTGAATCAATCATATGCATCATTTAGAGCAAAGGCCAAGTGGTGAAAATTAACAATGTTAGTATTGGAAAGTTATTTTCCATTCATAAGTACCAACATCAAAAGAAGTTACCAAATACTACTAACAAGCTTTTATAGTCATTTGTGAGTTATATATGTTGCTTATGCAGCAATATATTAGCATCCGAGTCCTTATGCATCTTTCCAATCAGAGCATCTAGTGACAATCTGATTAATTATCATATGATATATTAGGAAAAGGAATTAGACTGACTCAAAGTTAGAGGAAGAGCATTTGACATTCTTGCTCTCTTGAAAATCTGAATACCGTATCTTTAGAGAATTTGAGCTGAAACGTTTTTTTTTTATTGTAACTAAAATAAATTCATTATAAAGAATAATAATGTTAATCAAGTTTAATGATTACTTACAACATTACTGTGAGACTTTGTCCGTTTCAGATTCTCGCTGACAAATACTAGTTTCTCTACATTCTCTTTTTTTTTTTACTTGTGAATTTACAATTTTTTTTATAATTTTATCCACTTTACAACTTTTCCTGTCCTTTTTTTTTATAGGTTTATGATGTAGAATGCAAATACTAAAATATAAGTAAGACTCTAAGATAAATACGCTTGGAAGAAACATGTGCGGAAGATTATTTTAAGAAGTTCTGATGCAATGTACCCATTCCAGTTCAGCATCATAAACCTCGTACCCCCTAGAAGTTTTTACTCATATTTTATGCCATATATATATATATATATATATATATATATATATATATATATATATATATATATATATATATATATATATATATATATCATATATATATATGATATATATATATATATTATTATTTTTATAGTACATGTGTATTATACAAAAGACATCTAAGTGATTTAAAGAGTGTATATACGGTATACATATAATAGATATATTATTATTATTGGTTATATAGAGTTATATATAAATATATATATATATTATTATTATTATATTATATATATATATTATTATTATATATATATATTATACATATATATTATTATTATATATATGTTATTATATTATATGTATATATATTATATATATTATTATATGTATTATTATTATTATTATTACATATATATGTATATATATATATATATTATATATTATATTATTATTATTATTATTATATATATGCATATCGATATATTGATTATAAAGATATATGATATATATTATACATATATATATATATATATATATATACATATATATATATATATATATATATATATATATATATTACTCGAGAATAAAAATTAGTGGGAAGGGTGTGCTTGCATATTCGTTGTTATGTCTTCAATTCTGGGTGCTGTTTTCTACATTCAATTTTGATCGGAGCTTGTTTTTAATCAAGCACAAAGAGGAGAATCCTTGCTCACACAGATATGTTGAAGAAAACGGTAGAAGTTTTGAGATAATCATTTTTGCAAGTTGAGGATAAGACTGGACTAATAGTGACCAGAATTTGGTAAGAGATAATGTATCATAAACATGCTTAAGAGTAGAGTCATTTAAGAAGTCTATAAAATCCTCCTCAACGCCTGTAGGAAGTGAATGTACATCTACGTTGAAAGCGTTAAGTATAAATTTCGTTTTGTTCTCCTCTACTTCTAGCAAGTAAGGCTTAATTTCATTACAAAGGGAAGATAAGTGAAATTGAATAAGATTACTGATGTCAGTAATATCATTTTCTCCATCAAGAATTTTAGCAATATTTTCAAACGTGAAATTTTCCTGATTTCACATTTTATTTCCCACAATTCAAGTTTCATAGTAAATGACTTACATTTATCAATAAAATCAATCAATGTTGTGGATTTCCTTTGCAGTGACAAATTTAGATCATTTTGTCGAGAAAATATGTCAATGAGATATGCCAGTTTTAGTTGCCATTGTT
>JABUQX010044501.1:12500-17500 GCA_015478945.1 Trachelipus rathkii
GCTAAGGCGGAAAGTCTTTCTTGCCTCATGGTGTTTCTAAGAAAGGTTTTAATTCCTTTTTAAATATATATATATATATATAGCAGCATAGTTACCTATATATACATATTATATTATATATATATAAAGAAAGAGTATATATATTATACATATATTATTATTATTATTATTATTATTATTATTATTATTATTATTATTATTATTATTATTATTATTATTATTATTATTATTATTATTATTATTATTATTATTATATATATATATATATATATATATATATATTATTATATATATTATATATAAATCGATACTTTTATATTATATATATATATATATATATTATTACATATATATATATATGACATACTATATATTATAATGCTATATATATACATATAAAATTATTAAACACATATGCATATATATACATATATATATATACCAGAGGCGACCCTGTACACGTGCCGTTCCGCAGCCTAGCACGAGCCACAACATTACAGAAACGATCGATCTTTTTACATAAATTTTTGCCATGTTACTACGATAAATTTTCGGCTTGGAAGAAAATTGGTCAAAGAATGAAATTATTACATAATGAATATAAAAGATTACGTAAAATTGAAACAAAAAGTGTAAGAATCATCGTGATTAAATAACGCTATTTTTCAATCAATTAAAAAATGTGACTCTTTGTACTCGGGAATAGAAATGAAGTGAGGACAAAAAGTGGAACTGGAGTAAAAATTATTATGAGTATTGTTGCTCTATATCTCTTAGTTACATTCTCTTTATGTATTAATAAGTCGAAATTTTATTTTAAACGTATATATATATGTGTATACATATTATTATTATAGTTAAAGAAGATTTATATATACATATTATATATTATTATTAATATATTATATATATATATATATATATATATATATATATATATATATATATATATATATATATATATATATATATATATATATATATATATATATAAATTATTATTATTATATATATTATATTATTATTATATATATTATATTATATATATATATAGTTATATATTATATATTATATATATATATATATATATTATATTATATATATATATATATATTATATATATATATATATTATTATATTATATATATATATTATTATTATATATATATATATACATATATATAAAGCATTTATATTATTATTATTATACATATATATTATATATATATATATATATTATTACATATACATATATATATAGTAAAGAGAGTTATATATATATATTATTACACATACATACATATATATATATATATATATATATATATATATATATATATATACAATTTAATAAAGTTAAACACAATTTTGTAACTAAAATTTAATCTGGCCAGAGGAGTTTGGATATAGCGACACATCGGATCATATGAAGGTAGACCTCTTCGCTCTGCTACTAAGAGCTGGGAACCTCTTATGTTAATAATATATAGGGCGATAGCAACTCCGGGCCTCTTCACTTTCGCTCAGAACTCCTGGATCAGCACACAACCCATGCGACTCCTGAAACATGAGAGCCTCTGTAAGAGAGCCTCTGGGAGAACGAGTTTCGAGGCCAAATAGAAGATGCTAGTTCCACTAAAAGGGTGAAACCTTACCTGAATCTCAGACTAGCGTCGAAACCCATTGCGCCGAGAAATAGTTTACTTGAAAGCTCTAGAATCAAGAGTTTCTGGGTCAGAAGAATGAAGATGCTGGTCCAACTGACAGGGAGAAAGCCTTACTTGTGAGATGGTAAATAATGAATAATATATAAATGATATATATACATATAGAGGGAGAGAGAGAGAGAGAGAGAGAGAGAGAGAGAGAGAGAGAGAGAGAGAGAGAGAGAGAGAGAGAGAGAGAGAGTTCTTGGAATCCCTGTTGGGGCTACACGGCGTTCTGGCGGGGTTCTCCTGGGTTGCTGGAGCAACCAACCAAAATCAAGCAACGCCCATGGGCACAACATGCCTGTTGCGACAAATTTGAAGTGATAAGACAAACAAAAATTTCACTTCCGCCAGGACTCGAACCAAAGAAAACAGCGTCTCCATTAGAAAATATACAGGACGCTCTACCACTAGTTTGATCCACCTCCCCAGAAAAAGAAGGTATTTCGGAAAAGTTTTCAAATCTCCCGTTTTGATATCACTGATTTGAAACTCGGTACTTATATAAATCCATAGAAGTGTGCTTGGAGAGAGTATGATGGGGTGCTACTGGTTTACAACACCAATCAACCAAAATCAAGCAGCGCCGACATGGGCACAGCATGCTTGTTGCGACAAATTTGTAATGAGACGAAGAATAATTTCAATCCTCCCAGGACTTGAACCATCGAAAACAATGTTGTATTTTGACAATGTATAGGAGGCTCTTCCACTAGCCCGATCTGCCTCCCCAGAAAAAGAAGGCGTCTCGGAGTAGTTTTCAAGTCTCCGGCTTCGATATCACTGTTTTGAAACTCGGTACTTATTTAAATCCATAGAAGGGTGCTTGGAATCCCTGTTGGGGTCACACGGCATTCTGCTGAGGTGCTCCTGGGTTACAGGACTAAGTAACCAAAGTCAAGCAACGCCGACATGGGTAAATCATGCTTGTTGCGACAAATTTGCAATAAAACGAAGAATAATTTCACTCGTGCCAGGATTCAAACCATTGACAACTTCGATGTCACTGTTTTTAAACTCGACACTTATTAAAATTCATAGATAGGCGCTTGGAACATATATATATATATATATATATATATATATATATATATATATATATATATATATATATATATATATATATATATATATATATATATATATATATATATATATGATATATATATATATATATATATGAGAATAAAGTTTTTTGCTATCTGAAAAAAGAAATAATACTTCCAGATGTTTATTTGTGCTTTTCTAACACTTCATTTTTTTCTCACGTGAGGTCACAAAAATATTCATAAAAAAAAACTAAATTTTATTACCTTCATATTTAGTACCAACCTTACATATAAACACATAAACAGACTAACGTTTATATTAAATGTTTTAGTATAATGTAAGGTGGTTTCAGCCATGCTTAACTAATTTTCCTTCAAAAATTTTGAAAGTACTTTTCAGAGATTGTCAAAAAAAAATTTTTTAAAAAATAAATTTTAAATAAGGTGTGTATATGAAATTTATTACTACACTAAATTTGAGTATTTTATCGCAAATGGCATTGAATACCTTGAAAATTAAAGATTTTTTTGCTATTTTTGTGGAAGAAGTAAACAATTCAAAATTACCCCTCCCCCAAAAAGAAAATTAAGTTTTTTTTCTTTTTGGCCACAAAATAAAAGATTCCATAGTTATTCATCATAAAACGTTTTCTATCAATAGATTTTATTAAATCGAATTTTTGTGGTAAAGTCTCTCCTTAACTCCTCTACATTTAATTCATTCTTATCTGTGATGGCCATGTATTCCTTGCTTCGGCGTTTGTCCTCTGCCTCAAGTCTTCTCATTTTCCTATAGTTCCCTTCTACAGACGTTTTATCCAAACCAACCATGCACATATCTCTCTTCTCAAGTTGGTCTTTTAAAAATATGATATCTTCATCCATTTTTATAATTTGTTCTGTTTTTGTATGGGAAATTTCAAAAAGTATATCAAGCTGTTTTTGGAAGGATTTTGTCTTAACTTTCTGTTTAACACTTTTTCAATGTTTATTTTTTCCTAGACGTACATAAGTACTATGCACTTTCTTAAGCTTTGAAACAGCATTAGATTGTTGAGCTGTTTTTACACTAGAGTTCTTCCAGAGGCTTAAGAATTCATCAGCAGTAATTGAAGCTCATTCAGCTAATATTTTTTTCCTCTTTATTTAATCCATAAAACAGTCGAGATGGAACATGTCTCACAGGTGGAAGTTGAAAGCCTTTAATTTTATTAATCAGTATGCCAATTAACCAGACATTATTCTGGCTTCTTATTTCTATCATTTTTTATTACTTTTCAAAACTACAAATAATTATTTAATCATCAATACATATGACAAACCTTTATTAATTTGCATTAGTTTTATATTATTAATTTTATCATTGACAGCTAAATAGCATTGAAATGATAATTATTCGCACAATAATTGTACGTTACAGCACATTTGTACATTTTATGTAAGTAAAGTACTTTTTAGGGTAAAAATAAAAAATTTTACTTTTTTTTATTACTTTAATTATTAGAAAATTTCCCTCCTCTACATCATGTGTAATTTTGTTCGAAATTCAAAAGGTTTTTAAGATACGGATATTTTTATAGGGGTGTCAAACTAAAAAATTTCATTTCCAGGTTCGAAATTGCAATTCAACTTTGCAGGATCTTTCTAGGTTTTATTCACATTTTATAATAAATTAAACTTTTCTTTTCGCAAACACAACCCAGATCAAGCTCTTTTCTCAATCATATAAATGTAGTCAGAGCGGAGCCGAGCGGAGCCGGCAGCCGGACCGCTAGCCGGCAGACGGAGCCGGAAATAGAGCAGAAACAATTTTTTTTAAAGAATTTTTTTGCAGATGAAATATCTGCAAAGATGGAGCTGAACAAATTTTAAGAAGGAGCCGAAGCCAGAGCCGCGAGCCCGTGAAGCGGTCGAGCCGGAGCCGGACCCGGTCAAGGCGAGCCGGAAGCGGAGCGGAGCGAGCCGGAGGCCGAGTCAGACCGGAGCCGGAACCAAATTTATAAATTATTTTAAAGACGTTGTTATTGAAGAAAAAAATACTTCTGCAAAGCCGGAGCTTAACTTTTCTGAAATGGAAACGGGGTTAAATCGGAGCCTGAGCCAGAGCAGGAGCCGGAGCAGGACTCGGAGTCTGCTTAAAAAACCAAATTTTTATTTAATTTTGCAGTGTGAAAAAAGATTTTCAAAGTTGGAGCTGTACAATTTTGATAGGAGACCGGAAGCCGGAGCCAACAGTATAATT
>JABUQX010044501.1:22500-40000 GCA_015478945.1 Trachelipus rathkii
TCGTGACGAGTTTCTAGTTTGTGATGCGCAACAATCTCTCGTGTACGAAAAACGTTCATGTCATAAGACGACGGAAGGATGTCATGATAAACTCCTTGGTGATTGTTTGTCCATCAGTGCGCGTATTCGAGATGCACGATGACACGGAATAGAAGAACAAAAATCGTGAACTACACTCAACTATATAACTACTTGGAGAATATTATACAGGTTTTAAGTAATTTTTTATGTTTAAGCTCAGTTGAAAGTAGTTTCACCGACGAATTTCGAATTGAAGTGGGCTTTTCGCACACTATTTCGCAACTTTCAGTCTCAAAGCATAAACATTCCCCGATACATCTTGAGTTGGTTTACGTCATACGTGCATGTATGAGAAAGGAAAGACGACGCCAGTTAGGACTGATTAATGTGCATTCTGACAAACACTAAATATTTTCCCAGGCATTGTCTAACTTTTTAATCAAATTTTTGAACAAGTTTTAAATTTAGAACTATGTAAGCAAAATTCTGTTAAAATACAACCACAATTTTTTTATTTTAATTTCTTATTTAACATACTGAAGTAAATGCCTACTCTTGTTAGTAGTCAACGTGATGTAGCACATTCTTGACATTTGTCGAAGGAACCATACGCTATTGTGAAACGATTGGTCTTTGACGATTGTGAAACATTATTTATTATTCTACTATTATTTGTTATGTATGTGCAAGGCTTTATAGACTTGGTATGTTTAACTATTCTAAAAATGAGGATGGGTGCTAAGTACTTTGAGTAAAGGCTCTGAAAGGTGCTAAAATGTTCTTCTTATGCCGCTGCCCTAGATTTGAATGTTATAAGTCAATTATAGGGCTGAAATCACAGTGTTCATTTCCAAATAGGTTCAGAATTTTCATGTATATGGGTTTCCTTTACTTAACAGATGTAATTTCTTACAATGATTAATTTGTTTTTACCTTGATTTTGCTCCTCAATCGCTACCGTGCTTTCCTGTGCCTCGGTAAAGTTAAATGCTTCTATGGTGATTTTGATTTCTGGGTCGTACTCATACACCCAGGTTTCATCTCCAGTTATCAAGGCACTGAGAACCCAGCATTCCTGATTACATTTATCCAGTGTGTCTGTGTGCGATGTACTTACTCCTTTAGTTCCTGCCAAAGGCAGTTTTGGACAATTTCACTCACCACTGCCGCACCCTAATTCTCCCATAAATTACATAATCACAATCTTTTCTAATACCGATGTCCTAAGCAATTTCTCTCAATAACAAACGACGATCTAGCATTATCAAGAACCCCACTTTCTCAATGATTTCTGTATTCCTGCTTGTTGACTGCTTTCCTGAACGATGATCACTCTCGAATGACGTGCGGCCTTTTTTAAAATTGTTGTACCAGTATTTTATTTGGGTAACCTAAATTGCATCATCACCATAAGACTGCATAACATAGCTTCTGATAAAACTTGATGCAGTATCTTTGCTTAACACGTTCCAACATCTCACAAAAAATAAATCTCCGATCTTCAAACGCAACATTGCCACACTCGGCAGCAACCTATCAGTGACTGACGTGCCTAGCAAGCTTAAAAAACAACCTGCTTGCGCGCAAATGTCATCTGCACTTTCCAATTCAGTGCTGCCAAACTCAAGTAATTACTCTTCGTGGTAGAGAATCAGGTCTGATACTTTTCAAGCAGACCTCATATATATATATATATATATATATATATAATATATATATTATATATATATACTATATATATATATATATATATATATATATATATATAATATATATATATATAATATATTTTATCTATTGATCTATTGATCTATTGATTCAGTCACCATTTTCGGAGTTATCATTTTGTGTTAACATCAACATAACCCAATCTATCTATCATACAGAAATACGAATATATGTTAAGTAACAAAGTTTTTCACATAAAAAAGCTAACCATTAGCATATCTGAGGCTAGAATATTAATGTTAACCCAAGCAAACAAACTGACACACCTTAAGCACCGAATAACACTGTTAACATTAAGCAAGGTTCCACACTTAGTACAGTAAGACTAACATTACATACAAAACGTAGCCTAGTTCCGCAATTTTTTTTCAAGGCATATCTCTAGTAGATCAACTAAGAATAAATGATCACCACACACACACACAACACACGATAAAATGCTAATATTAGCAAAATTCACTGCATAATATCAGTAAAGTAGCTAACATTACATACAAAACGTTAACTATCACGCTTTGCCAGCATATCTCTAGCATATTAACTTTAATTTTACACTAACACCACAACACAACATAAATATATCTATATATATATATATATAATATATATATATATATAATATATATTATAATTATATATTATATATATATAATATATATTATATATATATATACATAGAAACAAATTAGTTCTAAATTTATATATACGCGTCTATATAGTCTTCCCATATATACTATATATATATATATATATTATATAATATGATATATATTATATATACTTAATTATATATACACTGCACACACAAAACATTACGCAATAGTAACACCTGAAATATTTTTTAGGTTATCTCCTTTTTAACTCTGCCCTTTCACGAAAAATATCAACAAGCGAATCTTTGTTAAAAATTCATGTCGCAGTGTATCATATGGCTATAAGGGTACATTAATTTTCATTTAATATATTATGATATCTATCTAACCGCTCAAGTAGACCAAATACTATATGGTTCACTTAAATGTTCAGTACATTGAACACATTATATTTCATATTTTCAATATATAAAACAACCAGAGCACCTACAAAGACAATTTAAAAATCTTATGTGATTTTACGTAACATCGATAAATCTATTGGAAAGACCATCACCAACGATGATCTATCAACCTTTAAACCTATCCTAGGAACCGAAAAGGCCCTCTGGGGCTCCACCCCCCCTTTTGGGAGGCTAAACCTCCGAAAACGGTCTTTCCAGACCTTCAAATTTCCGGTCTCACGACCTTTCAAACCCTACCTTGAACGTCAACCTTGAAGAAAACACAATGTTGCAAACTGTTGCTTGCAATTTGCAACATTGCATTTGGCAACATGCCTTGCAAAAACATTTTGAGCTGTCAGTTTACCACCCGCTTACTACTTAATATATACTATACTATATATATATATATATATATATATATATTATATATATATATCATATATATATATATATATATATATTCTATTAGAGAGTGTATGTGACATTCGCAATCCGCATCCGCATCCGCAAACATCCGCATTAAAAATTGACAATCCGCATCCGTATCCGCATCCGCACTTTTTGTCATGAGGATGATGATGGTGATAATATATATATATATTATATATATATTACTATATTATACTATATATATCTATTATATATATTATAAGGAGAGAGTATATATTATATATATATATATATATATTATTATTATTTATTTTTATTTTTTTTTACAGTTGTCACAATCCACTCACGGCAGAGCCCTAATCGGGAGGGGGTGTTGGGCGCTAAAAATTCTATTCGCTAGCGCAAATTCGAGAAGAGCACAGAGCAGGCTTTAAGTGAGGAAATTAAATTCAGCAGGAAACACAGAAGATGAAGAGAATTCCACAGAACAGAGGCGGCAGGGGAACGAAGAGACACAGCAGTGACTAGCCTTGAGTTATTAAATTATCTACAGAAACTCGTTGCGCTGACACAGGCATCCCTGGGGCTAAGAGACGTCGTAAGGGTGGTGGTTACGCGAGTGTAAGTTCCTCGAACACCTGCCTGCGGTACCTATAGAAAAGAGATTAAAGTAAAAACCATCGCGCCGCACAAAGATAGAGAGTCAAGTGATCTGGAAAGTACAGGACAGTTTATAAGCTTTTTGGCTTTTTGGCCTCGTCCAAAGCCGGTGAAACAGAGCACACCAGATATGGAGAACAGTACTCCAGTACAAGGGCGGATGAGACCCTTGTATAGCTTGAGTAACTGGAAAGAAGAGAAAAAAAAATCTCGCAGTCTAAACAGACCTCCCGTTTCTTTATATTATATATATATAATATATATATATATATTATAAATATATATATATAATATAATATATATATACATGATATATATATTATAGTATATATATATATATATTAATAATATATATATTATTATATATTAATATATATATTATTTATATATATATATTATTTATATATATATATTAGTAATAATATATAAACAGATAAAATTATATATTATAAAAAAAAAAAAAATTATTAATATAAATTAACTATAATTATATATTATATATACATATATATATTATATTATATACTATATATATATATTTCTCATATATATATATATATATATATAATAAGCTATATATTATATTATATATTATTTCTATTAATTAAATCTATAAAAACATATAAAATAAATAAAAATAAATACTATAATAAAATAAATAACTTCTAAAAATAGTTTTTTTTTTTAATTTTATCTTTTTATTATTGCTTAATGAAAAACTGATTTTGTTTTAAAATTTATAAAGTAATTCAAAAAATTATAATGGTTCAGTGTTGCAAGTGACATTTATTTATGTCAGGACTTGTCAATTTCGATGAGAAAGTGACGTTTGGGGCTAGAGCAGAAAAAACCTTTACTTTAAGGGCATAATTTCCTCCATACAAATTTTCATATTAGAAAATATGACTTCAAAGTTAAGAGCATATTTTTGTAGACACTTCTGATGGGTGGAGGTTGGGGAAAGTGGATGGTGGGTGCAAGCGAGTTGGTCTTCGTCCGCTTCCCTGAAACTTTCGCCTTCATTGAAAAGGCCAAAAACTCGCTCTATATTTACTATATATATATTATATATATATATATATATACCTATAATATATATATTATATATAATATATTATTTATAAATATATATTATATATATATATATAATATTATATCATTTATATATATATATATATATATATATATTAATTATATATATATAAATTATATTATTATATTATATATTATTAATACTATATTAATAAATTATATATATTATTATTATATATATAATTATTATATAATATATCTCATATATAATATAGTTGGACATCCGTATCCGCATCCGCATTGCATCCGTATCGGGCATCTGCCATCCGATCCGATCCCGTTGCGAATGTGACATTAAGCATCCGACCGCATTCCCGGATGTAAAAAAATCTGACATCCAGCATCCGCATCTGACAACATCGCATCCGCATTGTGCTGACATCCGCATCCGCGCGAATGTGACATTAACATCCGCATCCGCATCCGCGGATGTAAAAAAATCTGACATCCGCATCTGCGGATGTTAGAAATTCACCTCCCACTTTATCCGCAATCCGGATGTCAAAATTTGACAACGTACTCACTAAATAATATATATATATATAATATATATTATTATATATATATATATATATATAATATATATTAATATACTTATATATATATATATTTATATATATATATAATATATATATATATATATATATTTTAATATATATAATATTATATATATACTATATATATAATATAATTATAATATTATATATATTATTATATATATATATATATATATATCTATATATATAATAATACTATTGAATATATATATGAATATTATATATATATATATATATTTATATATATTATATATTATATATATATATATATATATATTATTATATATATATATATATATTATAATATATATATATGATTATATATATTATATATATATTATATAATATATATTATAGATATATATAATATATATATATATAATATATAATATATATGTATATAATATTTATATATAATATATAATTTTATATTGATAACTTATATATTTGCTCCTTGAAAATATATATTTATTTCTATAATAATAGATATATATAAAGATTTTTTTTAACCACTCTCTTAGGGACTTCTAAACCCGGGCCATGGAAATGATCAAACCATGTTTTGATCACATAAACCACAAAAATAAAAATCTCGAAGGTCCGGTTCGATTCAAACAGGAGAGGTTAAATCAGGTTTCATTAGACAGCCCACCCAAAAAAAATAAACAAAATACCGTAAATAAAAAACACAAAAGTTTGCAATGTAGTCATCTAATTTAAACTTAGATATTTTTAAAAATAACTAATTTGCAATAACAACAAAATCTATGTTTCATTATTAAGTAAGCCTAGTTGCATTTGTCTTCAATTTTACAAAATATATTTATATAGATTATATTAAATATAATATATATATATATACTATATATATATATATTAATATATATATATATTATATGATTTATATATATATAATTTATAATATAATATTATAGATATATATATATATAGAGATAATATGTTATATAAGTTTAAAATATCTATATATATATATAAACCCAAAGAGATAAAGAATTATTATCAATACATTATTATATATATATATAGTATACTTATTTTATATATATATATATTATATATATTATTAATATATATTATATTTAATATATATATATATCATTATATATATATAAGTAGTAGGGAAGCAACGGGGCTACTGGGTCACCCCCTCATTTCTCTCGAAGATGTCCCGGAAGACACTTCGCTCCCCGTTTTACATACTATTTATAAGGTTTGTTTACGGGAATGAAATTGGAAATATATTAGTAAAATGAAATTGATATCTATTTTTTTAAAATTTATATTAGCCCACCCCTCATTTCACTCGGAGATGGTCCCGGAAGCCCGCTTCGCTCCCTGTTTTACCCATCTATTGTAAAGATTCTTTTAAATGGAGTCCTTGTCAAGGATATATATTTTATTTTGTTACTAGGCCCTCCCCGAATTAACTGAAGGATTACCTGGCAAAACCCTTTCAGGAAAACCCGGAACTCGCTCGCTCCGGGTTGATAGAATAAATATGGTCTTGGCGACTTTCCAAGGTATTATTTTTTAAATTTTAGATACCAGGTGCTCGATTCCCTATTTGGTTCTGCTGAGCAGTTTGCCTCTTAGTTACTAAATTTATAAGGAAGTTTATAGGAAATTGTAAAATCCATTCTATTAAAAAATTCTTTAATAAATATTGGATATATTAATCTGACTTGTGATTAAAAAGTATTCAGTTATTGGAGGAAGTTTATTCGAAGGAGACATTCCATCACGTTGTTCTTTTGTAAGAGCACTACAAACAACTTATGGTGAAGATTTGCGACTATTCTATACTTTTTGGATGACTTTTAAAAAAATTATTACAGGTTCTAAATGAATATGATAACGCAATTTAATAAATACGCTATAAAAGAAATGAAAGTAATGGAATAAAATTATGTATCAGCAACCAATGCACAAAACAATGATACATAAACCATTAAATATTCCACCAAGGAATATATTTAGAGAAATTATTGAAAAAATTACAAAAACAATGAAGATATAAAGAAAGAACTTATTGATAATTATGTAAATCCTCAACGAGAAATTAGAAAGAGACATTTCAACAGAGATAAAGATTACAAGAAGAAAAAATTCTTTAGATGTTTATTTCTAAAATTTATATATTACCTTACCAGTTATGTGGTTCAATGTAATATACTGATTTTCAGAAGTTCTAAAAGAAAATGAAGTGTTGGTAAATGAAATGTGGAAGAAAATATGTCAGATTAAGAAATGGAATTTAATCAAGTAAAGGTATGAGATATATTTAAAAATTTAAATAATATTTTTTTCCTTTTGATTTTTGTTTCAGTAATATTTTAATAAGGATATGTAACCGATCAAGTTTTTTAAATGATTTTCAAATTCTTCAAATATTTTCTCTATTGAAGAATTTTACATTTAGGAGTTCTTTAATTCTATACCAGTAGCTGCTGCATAAGCAAAGGTTTGTTTTCTCAGCACATATCTTAAATCTTTAAATCCTTTCAATTTATTTCTTAAATCCATTTATATTATGTTTATTACTTCTTTCATGAATTTTAAAAATTTTTAATATTAAATGCACAAACTTCGCAGTAATTCATGTTTTTTTATTTGTTCTATGATTTTATCTTCATTCAATTTGCAATTTAAATTTTCTAATATTTTTAAATAAGTAGTGCGCTTCTTAACAAACCTATGTACCGATTTATTTATTGAAATAGTTTCTAATTCCTCAATATCGTTGCTAGTAAAGGTTTTATCTAAATCTATGATTCTTTCATTCTTTCAGTGTTTACCCCATTAAATTTGGAGATTTACAGATTGTGTTTATGTGAGAGTTTCAAATGTGCTCCATGTATGTATAGTGAAAAGGTTTACTAAAATAGCTTGTATGAAAAGTTTACAAAATATTTTGCATCTTTAATTGAAGCGCATTTGAAAAAATTATTAATTTGTTATTCATGCTACATTACTAACTTCTCTGGCAGATTCTGCCTTACTCACTATCATGTTCTCCTACACGTAGAATTGCAAACAATAGCCAATATTTTTATTTATTTTTCTAGTCGAATACATTAGAAAGCACATCTTTATTTAAATCTTGATAAGGTTTGAGTTATTGACACGTATTCAGTTTCGACATGTTCAAATTTTTATTAGCTCTGATGTGTTCGATCTTAGTTTATGGAAGAAAAAAATTTTATGTGTTTTAATTTTTACAGTTTATATCATCTTTAATATCCCTTAACATTCATATCCATCAGCAGAAATTAATAGACTGCCACTCATCTCATTTTTTCTTTAGCAAATTTTCTCTTTCCCTTTTCCATCTTTTCTTTCTCCATCTCTCCCATCGGCACCCTTCTATAGTTTTTCTATCTTTTCCAAATATATTATCCATGTAATTATCCTTTACTAATAGGTTCATCTTTATTTATCATTTTCGGAGAAGGTCATCCGGATTTCTCTAATCGTATTTAGAACATTGCATAGTGTGCATAGATTCTTCATTGGTTGTAATCACTTGCAGCATTGAAAATTTCATTGAGTATCTCCTCATTAAGTGAGATGCTTTTTTTCATTCTATTAATTCTAATATCTGTATCACTTATTATTTATATATATCTAAAATCTTTTAAATTCTCCTCAACTCTATAAATAATTTCACTAAAATATATCGATCTTCATCTAGAGATGCCAATGTAATTGTATCTATAAATCCTTCATATGGCATAACATAACCAGTTTTCTTCGAAGATGGTCCTTTCATTCCTAATACGAACGGAAATTTTCCTGATTCTAATTTTGAATTTGTTGAAACATTATTGTTTCGTAAGCACCATATTCTCTTTACATATTTACTTCACTAAGGAGTTGAAATCTGGTTTTATTAATCTTTTAAGCTAGAACGTTTTCAAAACATCTTTTACAGAACGTTATTATGACAATCAAAGAGTTGAGATTTTATTCTTCAACAAATTGTTAATATGATGTCTTTCTTAAAAAAATTCAGTTATTGATTTTTCATATTTCCTGTCTGTTTTAACATTTTATCAACCTTACTTTTTGTTTCTTTTACATTGTATAATTTTATGTTGTAGTAACTCTTTTTCTTCTCGAGGATTAGCCGATTGCCAGCCTTTTATTTTCGATATCAAAATTACCTTCTTCACTAAATATTTAAATCCCAATTCCGTGAACAGTCTGGTGGCCTGGAGTCCTCGAGGTACCTCGCGTCCTGGTAGTCCATTCTTGTTAGAGGTCGCTAACCAAGTTGTTAACACTCATTTATTTAGAGAAAAAAGTTCTTGACCGCGACCCCAGAAAATAGAAAGAGTGAACAGTTATTTTCAATACCGCTACTACCGAAAGAACGAAATAAACCAAATGACGCAAATAACTTCATTCAGTTTTTGTATTTTGATACGTTGAATAGACAATATTGCATTGTATATAATTTTCAAATTCAGTCGAGGCTTGAACCACCGAATTGAACCCGAAATAATAGCATAAGTTTTTAGAATTCTTAAACCAACATGCCAATGAGTTCCTGAACCTTTAATTGAATCCAAATTTAAGATTCCACATACCTTTTTAATAGATTTTTTTTGGAAGAGCATCTTTCATATAAATTCCTTCAAAGTTTGGAATTTTAAGTTCATTAACATATTTCATAAGATCATATTGACTCAACGCTTTCATCGAATATTTAATTTTTGTATGGTTTTAAAATTAAACCCTCGCCATTTTTTTCGACCAGGCTATGGTTTTAAAAAATACCTTTTCCATTTGTTTTTTCTTTTTTTTTCATTTGAAGTAAACATGCAACCATATGTTATCAACTTTACGAATTAAATTACATCATTTACCAGTCTTCAGCTAAAGCCTAGCTCACCAGCAAAAAGCCGGATTGCACTTGCAGCCCCTAATAACATTGGAAGTGTTATTATAAAATCCTCGTGTTTACCAAGGCTGTTAACTGTGATTATGCTTAATTTTAAATAAATGTATTACATTAAAAATTTACTTTTGAGTTTGAGTAAAGAAGAGACCTTATTTCCTTCTATCCTTTGGATTAATTCTTAAATGATATAAAAGATTTTTTATTTACTGCGTTGTTTAACTTCTTTACCAGATTCGGTGTAAGATATACTTTCATATCGTTTTAAGCCATTTATTTTAGAAGAAAAAAGTTATTATATATAAAATTTTATATATAATTTTTTCTTTTTTTTTAATTATTCTAAATTAAGATTAGGTGGCGTACGCATCGCATTCCACCCTTGTATAATTCATATAATTATGATGAGGTGGGATGCGCAAGCGCATCCCACCCCTTCGTATAATTCTTATAATTTTTAATTAATTCTAGTAGAGTTTTTTAAATTTTATATTTTTATAATTTTATATTTTATTAGAAGTAAATTGAGTTTTTATTCTTCCACATTCTAAGCATGTACCTCTAAGCCTACTACTTTTAGAAGTCATAACCTTTTGAACATTTTCAGTATTTGTTATTTTCCTACAATGAACACAATAATACCTCATTTATTTAAGAGAAAAAAAACTAATAAACGATATTCATTTTATTCCCATCAGATTCTAATTTCAAAATCCGATCTGATAATACTAATGCATAACTATTGTAGGTTTGATATATTTCTATAAAAGTGCTGTATTATTATTCGGACCGAGTTTTTTAATTTTTTCAGTATGTTTCTACTTACATTCAAATTAGCATTGAGTAAAAGTTTCGGTATTCTGTTAAAGTAATAGAAACAATTTTCTTTATGAAGACATGATGAAAATTATATCTGAAACCATTTTATACAGGTAGATAATAATTTCATGTAAATCAGCTGAAGATGCATTTCGGATATCTATTCATTATTTTATTGACATAGGGCTATATATACTACATTGGTCATTAAATATCAGCTAGATTCATAATCTGCATTATCGTCTTTGCTTTCTTGAAATGCTAAAATTATAAATCTCGGTTTCTCTGATCCAGCTGTAACATTTAATCTCCAATCGAATTGTTTTTCCTTGATTTACTTTACAGATTCACACTGTCTGTTTAAGAAACTAATATTTTAAAACAATTTTTTGTCAGAACTTCATTACTTAATTTTTATCAAATATTTATAAAGTAAGGGTCTACATTAGTGGAATTCTGCAGCTATTTTCGATAAAAAACTTTCATCATCTTGGACTTGATAAATGTCATCATCGTTTTTATCTGAGAATTTTAATAACATCATTATCATATTCTTTTCTTCTTAGAGTTAACTGATGTTTTATTCCATAAATTAACCTTATCATAATTTTCACAAAATCGAATATATGATTTAAGAGAATAACCCACGCTAAAATTATTTTTTTCCTTTGGGATTTGGGAGGGTTTTTTATTTTTTAACATAGAGTATTGGTTCCCGATGTAACCAGGATTATTAAATTTGGACATATTTTTTCACATTTTATCAGGACCACAATAAATTCATGCTCTGCAATAATTCATAGGGAGATATGTTAAGAGTCCTTCTTAGTTGATGCTATGTCCAGGACTTGAATATCTTTCAATATTTTTTCATTTCAGGTTGTATCAACTCTTGAAAATCAATACATAATTCCGTTGTTAATTAAATTTATGTATTAATTTCTTTCCTGCTCCAGTTCAGTTCCAGCTGATCCTTCTTCAAATATCGATCCGTCTGTCCTTTTTTAAAAGACCTTCGATATAAATGATAACTTCTAGAGGTTAGACAAATGATCTTGATTATGAAACTTTGATATTACTATTATATCAGCTGATTTATTTAATTAGTTCCTGTATAAGGGTTGTCATAGTCTGTATTCAAATCTTTTAATAAGATGCATCCGTTTCTAGAAGATTCCTTCAATTTAAATTATGATCCATATATATTAGAAAAAAAGTTTCATTGATTTTTAATGTAATCGAATAGTTATTATTTCTCCTCGAAGATTCAATGGTTTATGATTTTGATCAGTAAGTCAAATATGAATTGAATTAATAGTTGGAATTGTAACCGGCAGGGGGAACATCAGGAAAGAAACTATACAAAACTGGTTCTTGCACTCCATTGGATATGAACTTTCTATAATAAGTCAGCAATTAAGTAAAATAGATTTACTGATAAAATATTAAAACAGTATTTCACTCTTCATGTTCACCGTACCCATCTAAATCCTAACAATTTTATTCAATGACTGCGATGATGAACTGATTTTAAGCTTTACTAACTCAAACTCATAATACAAATGAGGGGGAAATTGGACGGTTGAAATGATTCTGATGTTTGCGCTTGGTCGCGAAGATGTTTTTTCTATCGTAATTTTGGGCATCAAAAAGCCATAAGCACCTGTTGACATATTATTTCAAATATATTTACCATTATATTCATATACGAATTTATTATTTGATTCTTCTAATTTTGGTACCTGAAGATTCTATCTTTATTGGAATAATGCATATTTCATATGTTTATCCTTATTTAAATTTTAAAGAAGGGTAAAAATTATTATTTGAATCAGATGTATTACTAGATAACACAATGCTCATTTAATAAAGAAAGAAAAAGTTATTTAAAGATTCTATTATAGCTTTATCAAATACCTAATCTTAACAGTTCATCAATAATAGCTTGTAACTCATTAAAACCGTTAGTATTACCCGATTTAGTTTCTGAAAATATTATTCTATGTTTATTAACAAGCTCATTAGGATCTGAAGTTAAAAATTTAAATCCCGTACCTGAAATATCAGGTATGTCTCCTACACTACTTCGAAGAGTATCTCCAAAACTGTTTCTTCTTGGTGTTCTTACTTTCTAACGTAATTTTGCTTTTACTTCATCAACTAATTTATATTCATTATATATTGGTTTAATAAATGAATTATATTTATCACCACTATTCGATTTAACAATAGTTCCACCATTCTTTAAAAATGCCTTAATTGAAGCATTATTTTCTTATAATTATTATAGTCATTTATGGGAGTTTCACCAGGATCTTTCAAGGTTAGAAGTTTCCATAAGCCTCCAGTATATATCGGTTTTATCAATATATAAATTATTACCCTCAATCTTAACTACATCCTTACCTAATTTAAAATCTACACCTCCTTCAATCGGTCAAATACCGAATGCGTTGTCATATTTATTATAAGAAATATTGCTTCCAAATATTTTTCTGATATTTTTCCAAAATTTAATGAACTATATCTAGGGGAGCTAGGCGATGCTTGTACATCTTCGATAGCTAAAGGGGTTCTACTCTTAGTTATAGCTGGTATTTTGTTGATTGACATTGAAGTATTTTTTTGATGTTTAGTTATATCCTTAATTGGTTCAATTAATGGTTGTAGTAGTTTAATATTTTCTTGATAGATATCTTTTTCACCTAATTTCTCGTTTAAAAATCTTTTCTGAAGTTTCTTTTTAATATTTACTAAATCAAATTTTTCTTTAATACTAACACATGCGATTTATTATGGAGAAAAAAACCGAAGCAGCAAACGGTTAAATAACTAAACAGCAAACGCTGAACGGAAAGCGAAACGGTTGTCCGTTAGCTGTTTCACGTTTCTCGTTCTATATTTCCGTTAAGTCTTCTCATTAATCCAAGATATGGTATTTTAACCTTTCCATTTAACTGTTATTTTCCTTTTATTTCTTTTTAATATTTTTCAATCTCATATAAATCACTCTCATATTTCACTATTTCTTATTCATAAAAACTTTCAATAATATCTTCATTACTCGTGTCTCTGAGTTAGTAAAGTTACAGAATTTGTTTTCAATACTGTAAAGTTTCTAAGATAACCTTTTCTAAAATCTTTATATTTTCTGCTAATTCTTACCTATCACTTATTTTAAATTTCGATTTCTGAAGTTTCGTCGTAGTATGAGGGAATAAATTTTCATAAACAAATATGCTATTCTTCACAAGAGATCCTTGTTCAGGAGTCATTTTTAGTGTTTCGGTGATTCCTTGTATTATAATTTTTTATTAAGTTTGGAAGAATATCGATACACTTCTATGTTTTGTTTTCGGTAAAATACTTCCACATTTTAAATATTAAAACTCTGTTAAATATTTCTACTACTTGAGCTTTCGTTTCGTTCTCTCTAGCAAACCAATGTATTCTACATTTCTTTAATAGTTCTTGAGTCAGTTTATTGATGAATTCAAGTCCTTTATCTGTATGTTTTTTTCTCGGAATTCTTTCCTTAAATATATTTTGAAATGCCTCTGCGATATCATTTCCAGTTTTCTTTTTAATAGGGGTAGCCCAACCGTATTTGATGGATATAACTGTTATCTATAACTGTTAATATATAATTTATATTTTTATTCTGAGTTTTATATTTTTGTATTTCTTCTAAATCAGCTGCCACTCACTGGTCATCAACACCAGACACAATTACCCTTCTAGAAGGAAATTTATGTCTTATCGGCTTATGTTGGGTATATACATACTGACGACCAACCATCCTTTAACTATGTTAGAAGACAATCCACTTTTTCGGACTAAAATCCTGAGTATACAGTCTTAGGATTATAATATAATTCTTTCAATTTTTCAGAGTCCACTTTCGCGAGCTCTTTACCCGGTTTTTTTGATGGTAAACCCATTCCGAATCATGATTTCATTCCCATAACTCCTGTGACTAATCTGGCTTCTTTTCTAACGTACTTTGGTTCATTAGGATCTAACGCAATTTATCTCGTTTGTTTTACTAATAAATTATCCGTTGCATTTCTTTCTTTCATATTTTTGTTTCAAATAATTTATATCATGTTGCTTGCAGACCTTATCTAAACTATTAACGTCTTGATATTCTTCTTTCAGTGTTTTCTGTACTTTCGTACCTGGACCGCAATACGAATACTTTTCTGTATTATTAAGCGATCGGTTTTCAATATTTTCTGATGATACATTATTAGGTAAATTTAAATGCATTTCTGAAAAGGAAAGTTTTTTTAATGCTGAATTTAATAATCCTGAATCCGTTTTCGTTTTTAAAAATAATTTCAATTCATTAATATATTTTTGATTTTCAAGGGTTAAGTTTATTGAATTGGACTCAATGAAATTTTTCTTATGAGCTTTTCGAGTTGTATTGTATATACACATTTATTTAAGAAGGAAAACTTTTTATCGATATAGATAGAGTTAAAATTAGCGTGATATCCTCTTTTTCCTGGTGATATTTTTTTTTATTTATAATGATGTAACCAAATGGGTTTTTTCCAAACAGTTTCACAGTAATTACGAAATTCTTTCCACGTCATATCTTTTGAAATGAAATCATTAAAAATATTAAATAAATCTTTTATAGGCAATGACAACAATAAAAATGCATTAGCATTGAATCATATTGTTTGACGAGGAAGTTTAAAATAATTTTGACTAATATAAATAAAGCTTGTATTATTATGTTTTTTCTCGTATAATAATCTTCAGCTTTACTTTGATTTGAATCATTCATTTTATCATCAAATACATATAAATATTTTTTCTTGTTATTAACATCCTTCGGGTCTACAATTTCAGAAGAATCTTCATAATATTTTGCCCTATGTTTCGATTTTTTGTTTTTTTTAGGTAGATTTCTGATAAATGAATCGATATCACCCTTTCCTTTCTCCAATAATTCAAGAACTTCGTTTTTACTATATCCTTTATCAAACCCTGATTTTATTAATTTATATTCTGGCTGGTGTAAAGACTTTCCAAAACCAAGTAAATTATTATAATCCAACCACTTATCCAAAAGTTACATTCTCAGTAGTAAATTTGTTTTTACCACATCCAAATTCTCCAATAATTAGAGCTCAACAGTTATTAGATGGTAATAAGAAATGATGTTCTTGATTATGTCTGCTATTCTCATCTTTCCGATGGACGGAAATGTTTTCCATTTATTTAATTATAGAGAAAAAAAAAGATTTTGATTACTTACAAAAATCTTATATGCCATTTGGCACCTCTCTAACTTTAAAAAAACTATATATTTTTATTCTGGTTCACCCCTGTCACATGGCATCGTTGAAAAAAGATGTCTTCATTTAGACATCTTTCCCGATTTTATTTTATCTTCATTTTCTACATATTTTTGCATGGGGGTTCGTTTCCTGAACCCACGAATTATTTTTTCATACATATAACTTACAACTAATTACAACTAGCAACTAATATGCTTTTAAATATATATTTTCTGACTACAACTAAAATGTAATCTATTGTTGGCGCCAACTAACTTATTTTATAATTTCCTAAAGCTAATGAGTTATATAACAAAATGAATGCTTCAAAAACTAAGCCAAATTGACAAGATAAAAATACGATATGTGAAATCTGAGGAAGAATTCCGAATTACTCTTTGGTTGGTGTTTTAAAAGAGTCCTTTTCTCTTACGAAATTTCAAAGTGATTTTCTTGTTGCAATTTTAAAGAGAATTGAGTTTCTGAGTTATGGAAGACAAAGTAGGAAATATATATATATATATACATATATTTTAATATATATTAGGATGGTTTTCACTAATATCTATATATTTTACGAATATTCTCAGAAAAGTTCCAATGACAAATTATTTGTTTACAATTTCTATTTGCAAATGTCCTTTAGAAAGACTTAATAATTACAAAAAAGAATATTTACGATCAGACTTTAAAATACAAATTATGTCAAATTAAACGTTTGGTCATTGATTTGCATTTTCAAAGTTATATTTAAATGACTGGTCTCATTGGAAGTGATAGTACGTTTCATGATTTTAACTACATGACACAACAAATTCTTTTTAAGATTTATCTAGTCTAATTTCACTTTGGTGAGGTTTTCTTTGTCCTTAATGTAGGTTTGATAAGCAATTTTAATCGTTCGTTTTCTTCTAGCAAGGGTCAGGATTGTCAGCATCAATTACTTTTACAGAGATTCTACGTAATTTTACTAAGATTT
>JABUQX010044501.1:42500-53632 GCA_015478945.1 Trachelipus rathkii
GAGCTGTGTGCGTCTGCCTCCTCACTAATGTATATTTAGTATTAACTCTAGCCTATATTTTTATAAAAATAATTTATGTTATATGCGCATTAAAAATGCATCACTCATTTTAGACGCTAGCACACGAAATATTATATGCGCCATAGGCGCAACTCGGTAGCGCAACGCCTAGCTCCTTAGATATTAATTAAAATAATAATATATATATTATATAATATATATACATTAATTATCTAATATATAATATATATATATATAATATATATATAATAATTATAATATATAATATATTATAATTATAATATATATATATATATATAATTAATATATAATATTATATATATATATATATATATATATATATTATAATATATAAATAATTGTAATATATATTATATATATATTAAATTTATATATTAATATATATATATATATATATATATATATATATATTATAAATATATATTAGTATATATTATATATTAATATATAAATACTTAATATATATATATATATATAATATATATATATATATTATATATATACTATATATATTATATATAATATATAATATATATTAATTATATATATAATATATAATATATATTATATATATATATATATATTAATTAATATGGAAGCTGAAAAATTAATGAGTTTACGTTGATGAAGTTTAAATATCACTTAAACCCTTATTTAACCTCGACGTCGTTCTGATATCATTGGCATGAATAACTCAAACAAATTAGATATATATTAGTGTCACTTAAATCTCACTAGTTATAGAGGAACATTTCGTTTTTCAAGTTTATAAGACAATTTTAAGTTTTTTTTAAATTTTCCCGAAATCGAAACGGTTTAATATAATTATAATTTAAATTAATATGATTGTTTAATAATATATTAAATTATATACTTATAATTTAGAAATCTCGTAATCTAGATAATTAAATATAATTTATTTTAATATAGTAAGTGGACAATAATAAAATATATATTAATATCTATTTTTAAATAAATAAATATAATGAAAAGTATATATATATTAATATATTATATATTGACAATAAAAATTAATTTATATATATATTATAATATATATATTGTATAGTATATATTAATTAATATTATATATATTAATATATATATATTTATATATATTAATTAATATATATTAATATATTAATATTTAATTAATTTATATTAATCAAAATATAAAATATTACTTAATTCTATATACTAATTAATATTAATTTTATATATAATCTATATATAATCTTAATCTAATATATATAAATATATATTATATATATATTATATTATTTAATATATATTATATATAATATATATATATAATTATATATATATATATATATATTAAATATATATTATATATATATATATTAATATTAATAATATTAATATTATATATATATATAAATATATATATTAAATATATTTAATATATTATATATTAATATATTTAATATATTAATATATAATATATATATATATATATATTATAGTTAATATATACTATATATATATATATATATATATATATATAATAATATATATATATTATAATATTAATATATAATATTACTTATATAATATAATTAATTATATTATATATATATATATATATATTATATATTATATTAATACATATATATATATATATATATCAAGAGCAAAAAGTATATATTCAGCACCACCATGAGCAATAAATATTGATTTATCATATGTTCAAGAGAATTAAACGATTGAAATAAGTACATACACGTACTAGAGAATTTCTGTCTCGTCTATCTATTTCCACTCACATGGCTGCACTACAAAAATGTCGATGTGACCGCGATCTAATCCTACAACATAATTGATGCCCTACATGAGTAGGGGATGCAACAGGGAGGTTAAAGGGAGGAACATAGACACCTCTCATCAAGATAAACACTTTTATGAGCATCGGAGGAACAATACGGCTGTAGTATGGAACCACAGATAATAACGTGAGTCCATTGGAGAATCCCGCTAGGTGACGACACCTGGATTTAGGCCATGAAAATGGAATATGTACCCGATGAGCACTCAGTACCATTTAAGAGGGAAATGTAGCCCACCGCTCTGAGATGTTCAAACCACCGAGCCCTAGGCCTATCGTGAAAGTGCACCAGTCAGCGATATAACTAGATGCTCAACCCAAATCGAGAGATATTAGATACCGAGAATAATATACATATCTTAAATGAAGGAATATCATCATGTTCCATAGAGTTGTCGCGATATATCCAGGGTCTTTTCCAAAAGATATTTCCAAGTTCGAATAAAACGGGTGGTGTATGAGCTAACTGCTTGAAATCCTCCACTTTAACGATGGACTGCCCAGTCACACAATTTTATCGAATAGGATAATTGAAGGTCAGAGATGAAATCTTCTGTGAGGAAAAAATTGTCTTATGAGTATGTCACACCAGAATCGCAAACATCTGGCTCGACGATATACATAGCCTACTGAAGAAATGAAACCCAGGATCAGATTGAGGGAGCTACCAATGGAGTAATTTGGATAATTATTGTATATGAGTCTGATAGGAGTGTTGTAAATAATATATCGATGTATGGGCGTTCAATCGGGAACTCTTTGGTACTTACACGATAAGTATTTTTAGAGGGTCATTTACCGTGGTGGTTTAGCTCGAAATAAGGCCAAACGCCAGATCATAACCATCGCAACACAGAGTATAGCACCATGTATCACATCGAAATAACGTATATGCGTCATTGCGGGCACAGCTCTATTATCATTCACTGAAGTATATGGAGGTCTCGCCGAGAGAGAGTATATACGCTATCACATTGGACGTCGATCGAGTATAACGAAATTCCAGATCTGCTAATTACTTGGACTATGACCTGAAGTATGATATATGTATATTAATATAATATTTCCCTACTTTGTCTTCCATAACTCAGAAACTCAATTCCTCTTTTAAATAATTGCAACAAGCAAATCACTTGACCTGAAAATCTTGCGCGCCGAATTAAAAGAAGACCACAAGGTGAACAAGTACAAACACGTGCTATTATTGCGACACCCAGCACGAATGACCTGCGTTGACACGGGCCCATAACTGTATGACAGGCACCTTTTCGTGGGAGATTCATCTTCAGTGAGTTTCCCGTCAAGACTCGAGTCTGCGATAACCGTTTAACATGCATCTTGTCAATTATCCACGTTGGCCTACGTTACTCTGCGTTCAACATGAGCTCCACTATCAAATCTCTTGGCTGTTATATTAGAGAGTAGCTGCACGCAACAGTATTTCATAGACACAGTCACGAGTAATGCGCTGAGTATCTAACTGCCGAGACTACATTAACAATTTAATGGTTGTCGAACACGCCATTAAGTTGCTGTCATGTAGCGAGGTATAAAAAATGTTGAATGTATCCCATCAGACTCTCGTACACGAGATTTGCGTAAATGGTACTCTTGGTCCACGATGTCAGTTGTGAATAGTTGTATTGATGTCAACACGTGACTAAATACACTATATCGTTCCGGGGGTTTCACGGAAAAACATACCGCGCCACGCAAAAACTGCATGCGCAAAGATGCCTAAGAAATAATTCATTGAACATACAAAATTTCATCTGCGCGGCGAAAAATATAGATTAAAACGAGGATAAGCCCACCATTTCCCTTTATTTTGTTCCTTTCTCACTACGGCATCACCAATCGTACTCGCATGGTCTGAACGCGGCGGGTGACAGGTCCGCACAATTAAAATAATCACTAATCATATACAGTATTTATTTAAGTAGCACGAAGGTGCCTCACAAGTTCTGCCAGTCTGGCTTCTCAATTCATACCTGCTTTCTAATAGAAAAGAAAATTGGCCTCTATTGCCTTTATTTTATCCCTACATCACCAAGTACATCAATGATATAATCGACAAGAGGCACTAATTCTTAGGCACGAAGAAACGTATCCTGATTCATGGCGAAATGAGTCCTTGTGAGCGAATTAAGTCGTAACGCATTAAACGATCAAGAACATCTCTTCTTTAACATCTAATAACTGTTGACCTCTAATATACGAGACAATTTTTTTGCTGTTCAGTTGGTTAAAAACCATAACTGTTTCTTACGCTAAAACTGAGAGAGAGCATATCCTCCTAACGTATAGGGGAGTATTAAGTTCAGTGCGTGGTGGTGACGGTTATAAAAATATATTTTTTAAAAACTCTAGGAGATTCATTATGTAGAAAGTCAAATTATAACATCCGCAAAAAGCTAGAAACTTTGTTTAATTTCACACTCTAAATTAATAACATTTCGAGAGCGATCTTGCGAAATAAGTTTGGATAATTATATCAATATAAATAAACGAAAGCTCCTGAACACTCTATTTGAGAAAAGGAGAAAGAGTTCAGCTGAATAAGTTTCGATTTTTCTAAATACGTTTTCTATAGCAAAGAATTAATTGCGTTATCTGTGAAAGAAAATAAGAAATAAGTAAAAAAAAATTTCAGAAGAAAACATGTTACCGGATTAAAATATTATAAGTGGAACGATTTCCTTATGAACAAAACTCGGAGTATTAGAATGTATAAGTACACCAACTCGACACGGAAGTAGTGAATATAACAAGATCTAAGAGATTCAAAGAACAGACGATGAGTAGAGATTTTATTTCCCAGTATGTAAGTCCGAATATTTTTAATTTGTGAGAGTTCGCATAAATAAAAATATGTATATGTTTATGTTATCAATAATCAAATGGAGGATATTTAAAGTCAATAGAGTTGAACAAACCAAAATACGAGCGTATAAAGAGCGAGAGCATGAGATCTAATCACAGAGGTATCTATTTCCAATAGAATAGCCTTCATCAAACTTGTTGACACTAATCTATTATGTAAATACTACTACCTTCCCCGTACCTATATATAGAAACTTAATGGGAAGTGAATTCAGTAATATGGCTAAAGTCAGACGTCATTATCATATATCTGCTTCCGGATATATACATGCGCTTAGGAGAAAAGAATTTTATCTTATATTGGAGTTTATGATTTTTGATATTCGGAGAATTTCATTCTGAAGAGGAGTGTACGGTTGGTGAAAATGCAAACCTCTAATTCTTTCCACGTATTATACCTCAGGTTACGTTGAGATACCTGGAACTTAGAGAACCTCATTTTGTTATAATATTCACTTATATAAAAATTAAAAAGATTTGAGTCAAAGGGAAACAAAAGCAGATATTGACGACGCAGACTTAGAGTTAACATTAGACTCCATACAGATATTAACCGAGATTATAAGTTAATCCTTCCTAAAATAAAATGTTATACTATATGCACATTTGCCCAGACTAGAGAGAAGAGTCCTCATTCATAGGAAAAAATTTCTATGTATGGAGATCCAACTACACCATATGAGAAACCATTATACCACTTATGGTTACATAAATATTCCAAGAATTATGTATTGATCATTTAAACAGGACAGAATCTGTGAAATTGACATTGATTCTAAATAACCGATACACGAGGATATGCATAAGGTGATAACTGAAACTTTCAGATAGTTAAAATTCCTCGAGGAGAATAGTCATTTTAAGGAATTAACACTATAATCGAGTCATCGAGTCAATAGAATAATAATTTGTAAAAGCGATACCGAGCCTACACTAAAACAGAAAGGGATAAAATCTCGTATCGTACGGTCCAAAAGGCTCACTGTTATAACGAAACACAAATCACTGACATCAGAGAGTACAAGCAATTAATAGGTTTATGCAGTTATTAAGGCTCTGGAAGCAACATGCTATCGTCATTATAAAAAATCATAGATATTATTACAGCTTTGAGATACAATAAAAATGTTGGAAAAAGAAAGAAATGCAAACCGATTACAATATTAAGTTAAGTTCTAAGAAAACAACAGAGAATAGAAGATATCTTGCTGAGAGTTTAGTATTTCAGACTTGTATAACCCCACAGACACCATTAACTAAATACGAAAATACTTATTATAAAAGCATAATATGAATATTGTTCAACAATGAAATTATCACAGCAAGTTCACTGGAATCTTGAAATCCATTTTGACTCACGTAATAGAATGGGTATACTCCAGAATTAATAACAAACACGGTGCTATAATATGTCAGGACATCGCACCGTATAAGTTGGTACAAACTTTCAGAAATATATTATTTCAAGAGAAAAGAAATTATTTATTTTTATATCCATCTCTATAGTGAGGAAACTGTATAAATCAATCAACAGGCGAATTTTGGCTTTAAAGCTACCGCGAAAAAAAACCCGTTATATTGTCCTTTCTTAAGCATAAGTTCAAAAACACAGATGCTAATAGGTCGTACATAGTAAGAAGTCAATTTACTCGCATATCGATGGATATCAGAATTAACCGACGAGTAAATTAATGTTCCGCGCCAAAAGATAATTGTGTCTTTGAATGGAGTATATAAAACTTGTAATGAGCTTCTTATGTTGAGTATGCAGCTGTTATTTATGGAATGTAAAGTCTGCACAAATGATATCAAGTAATAATGAAGAACTGGGCAAGTTTAAGAACAATGATAAATGCACGATAAAATACTGAAATAGTTCATATGTATATACTGAAGAATATTCTAGCACAGATGAAACAAATACATGTGTATGCGTGCCTACCCCTAATTAAATAATAAGAAAACTAGGTAAAAATGATATCTAGCAGAAATTATTATCAAAATATATATTTATAGGAATAGAAATATTCCTGAAAGAATAAAAACATACTAAGATATAAGGACTTGAATTCATTAAATATAACTTGAGACTCAAGAACTTATTAAAGAAATGTTAGATATTACTATTAGGTTATGCATTAAGATGAGAACGAAACGAATAAGCTCACAAGTAGTAGAAAAATATTATTTAACAGAGTTTATTGCCCTCTATTGTAAGATCCATCTCAAAAGTATTTAAACGAAAAATAAAAACATAGAAAGTGTTTTTAGATATTATTTCATCTTTAATAAAAAATATATATTAAATACAAATAGTGAGTAAATCTACCGAGAAATACTAACAATTAAATATATAAAATGTACTCCTATGAAACAAAGGATTATCATCTTAGGTAAAGAAATTAGCAATATTAAGGGACATTGTGTTTCATAATGTAATTTTGAGAGATATTTTAATTCTTCTCTTTCATACTTCACAAAGAGAAAACTTGACGAGAAGATGGCGAATAATATAATAGCACTAAAGTTTTAGAGTTGAAGACGCTAAAAATTAGCCAGAAAACAAACAATAATAAAATGTATCTAAATATATAGAACTAAGGTCTAAATTAGCACTTGTAGTTATAGGCTACTTGGTAATAACACTAGGTCATGAGCTAAAATCAAATATCGTTTGTCTTGCTTAATTTTACTTCACCACGCTAGAATACTCAAGAGTTATAAAGAAAAGTATTATTATCGCAGTCGAAAAACTTGTTTCCTTCTGCATAAAGAAATTGAGACAATATCTAAGTTCGAATAATTTCTGATCGTAAGGTTGTAAGATAATATATCTGATGATAAATTGAAAAATACTTTCAATAAAAAGAAATAATGAGAGAGAGTAAAATTAAACAGTATAAAATTGATTTAATGCCACACAGCGTAAAATGACCATTTTTTATATATAACTAAAGAGCAGAAAGTAACGTACATATTGTAATCGAGAACATATGAGAAAGCGGTATCGATATATCTCGATGAAATAATTCATGCTAATACAGGACAAACTCCAAGTTAGTTCTACCACACCGAGGTTTGACTCGATATTCGTCTGCTGTTTCTATGTTTCTCACATGGCACGTACCACGTTTTTGCGCTGCTCGAATAGCTTAAACAGCTGAAAATTTCTTATACCTCACTCAGTACATTAAGTAAAATCGCATATAGGAGTAGACTATGAATGGGTACACTTTAAGATGTACAACCTATATCGAGAGTATTAGTATACATATTCTAATTTAGAGAGAAACAAGCTCGCAGAGAAAGATGCTTCCGTTAACATATCAAGACATACCTAGGCATAAGATCATAAACTTGGATGATATTCCTAAATATAAAGGACAATTATCTATTGACTAACGAGCAGCAACAACCGCATGTAAGATGATATAGAAAGAACCAATTTAAACGCCACACAAGCAATCCACAACACACCAAAAAATAAAAGGCGAAAGAAAATTTATCCAAAAGTGCATTAGAGAAAGTGGAGCTTGCAAACAGTATAATTACTGTCTAATTGCTCACAATCATCAATACGCAGCATATACAAACTAATGATGTACCGTAACGCCACGCGATAAGCACATTAGACGAAAGAGAAGCTTACGGAGAGCGAACAGCACTAAGCGCCCACACTAATAATTATATACGTTGGTCATGAATGAGAATGTATATATGGAGACCAAAGAGTATCAGTAATAAATAATATATGGAGGGCACATTATTTCTACAATACACTAATATTATGATCACATCACTGCTATTGGCGATCATCACTCTAAGAATGCAACCGATGTGAGAGAGGTGTGAGGAGGAGAGGTCATGATTACGGATAGAGGTGATTCTAGTGAAGAGTGGTACGCGTAATATGCAGAGAGTGGTAGTCATTGAGACTGTATATACGCACACTAAGCGAGACTATACTCTCAACTGGAGGCTATGGAAACTTCTAACTTGTACCAGTATCTCTGGTGATTCTACTCACCGATATAAAAGACTCACATAGTACATAATGACTAGTAAGAGTTAATGCTAACTATGCAATCAAGAGGCAGTTAGAATAGAGAACTTGGTGGATGGAGCGATTCGGTCAATATTCTCGAGAGATATGTGTATGTCAGCGCCTGATAAAAGATCAATACCATGATTAGATCATGAAAACACCACCATATATTAAAACATCTTCTCACCGCAGAAGAGTCAAGAAGAATGTAATTAAGAAGAATTCTGTATATAAGCAAAAGGAAGGAAGAGTTAACATTACAACCAAATGAAGTTCTTTCCTCCGACGAAGATAAAGAGCCAACTGATGTTACAGATGAAGAATCTGAAGATCCTTTGCAAAATTCCATGTGATGATTTTGATGTATCTTATGCTTCAATTACAAGTTAGTATAATACATTACCATTGCGCAATGTTGCATTGCAAAGTATTAGGTATGGTGTCGGTCTACGTGCTACAGCTGCCATTACAACAGCTGCATTTTTGGATGCTGGATTGATTAATGAAGGAGACAGGAGACTTAAGGTTGATCACAATAAAGTAAAAAGGGCACAAGAAAAAGTCATGAAATCACTTGATGACGAATTTAATGCTCGATGCCGGATAGGCAATATTGAATGTATCTTCTTTGATGGACGGAAATATTCCACTAAAGTTCTGTTACAAGGAGATAACTCAAGTCATCAATTTCCAAGTACTGTGAAAGAAGAGCAGTAAACTGTTTGCAGTGAGCCAGGTGGAAGGTATCTTTGCCATTTTACTCTAGAGAAAGACTTAACGAAAAGGAAACCTGTTGAAGTTATTGCTAACCATCTAGTGGATTTCTTAAAGAAAAACAACATTGATAAAAGTTTGCAGGCTATTGTTGGTGACTCAACGAATGTTAACACTGGTTGAGAAGGAGACATGCATTGGGTTGAGGCAACGCTGAATCGTAAACTCATCTGGTTGTTTGTGCTCTTCATAACTAATTGAGCTACCTTTGCGGCATTGACAGCCAGAGGTTGGATGGAAAAACTTGTCTACAACAAGTGGAGTGGTAAGACTGGCCACATGCTTGATACTGCAACATAACTAGAAATCAATCCCTCATTTGTCAGAATTTCCTTTCCAGAGTCTTTGGTTCCATTGAGTGGCATTGTTGTCAAAGATCTCTCTACAGGTCAGGTTTATGGTTATAGGGTAAGCTCAGGCCATAAAGGGAACAATGATGTACTTTCAACTGAATGACTGGCTATTATAAATTGATCCTGTAAGCCACTCTCGTTGGTTAACAACTGCAAATAGGATTTGTCGCATAAGGGTTTCAAAACATATAGTAGCAGATATTGTTTTGCCAACAATCCAACTTTCATCGTGGTTCGCATTTAGTGAAATGGTGCTTCAGAACTTTTAAGCTGGGAAGACCAAGAAGAAAGGAAAGCACGGGTCCAGAAGATAATTGAATTAAGGAATGAAGATGATGATACACCAGGAGACCTATCTGTTCGGCCTAGGAAAACACCTGCAGTAAATCCAAATGCAACTTCCTTTTTGGAACTGATAGACTGGTCAAAAAAAGTATATGAACCTCCACTTACTTTTAAACTCAAAATATTAGAAATAAGAAAGTTTGATAAAGAACTAATGCAATTTTCAAAGTGGCCATGTCATGGACATAGAAAGGTGCGTGAAGCAAGTAACAGAAGCTTCTGGCAAAGTGTATACTCATGAGAAACGAGAAGGATTCATTAGAGGCCAGGAAGCAAGCAGAAGAATGATGTCTAGGAATGAATCAAAGCAAGATTTGATGAATATTGTTGGTTGAAGCTTTTAACATTTTTACAATATGTTTTCAGTGCTTGATAATAGAGACGAAATATAAATAAAATTATTTGAGTTAATTAAACTACTTTTTGAGCAAATTTTCGGAGTTTATATTGTTATCCCCTTTTTTCGGAAATTTCAATATACATTATAATCAAGCCCAAATTTACCAAGGTATATGTTTATGAATAAGGAAAAATCTTTCAAATTAGGATATTGCACATCAAAAGACACATTCACAAAAAATAAGAATTTTCATTTTTGCCCTCCAAATTGATACGCCCTTATATATATATATATATATATATATATATTATATATATATATATAATATATAATATATATATATATTATATCTCTATATATATATAATATATATATATATATATATAATATAATTATATATATATATATATATATATATATATATATATATATATATATATATATATATAAATTATATAATATATATATATATATATATATATATATATATATATATATATATATATA
>JABUQX010044502.1:0-90000 GCA_015478945.1 Trachelipus rathkii
TGATCACTCCGTTTGGCCTCTTCGAGTATACGAGGATGCCTTTCGAGTTGAGGAATGCAGCTCAGTCGTTTCAAAGATTCATTAATTTCGTTCTTCGTGGTCTCCCGTTTGCCTGGGCTTATATAGACAATCTTCTTGTTGCTTCCTCTTCTCCTGAAGAACACGAGTTCATTTACGTGCCGTTTTTGGTAGATTGAACGACACTGGCATACGTCTAAATCCTACTAAGTGCGTATTCGGTGCGTCTTCCCTTACCTTTTTGGGTCACACGGTCTCTGCTGAAGGAATTTTCCCTCTTGTAGACCGTGTTGACGCTATTAGCACCTTTCCTCTTCCCCAGAATCAAAAATAGCTTCGCCAATATCTGAGGATGATTAATTTTTACCATCGGTTTCTGCCCTCAGCTGCTGCTCTTTTAGACCCTCTTACTACTCTCATACGACCTAAAAAACGGGGCAGTTCCACAAAGGTAGACTGGTCTGCTCAAGCACAGTCTGCTTTTGAAGCTTCAAAAAAGGCCCTTGCCTCTGCCAGCCTTCTCGTTCATCCTCAGGACTCTGCACCAACAAGAGTGTAAGTGGATGCCTCTGATTTCGCAGTCGGCGATGTTCTCCAACAATTTCTAAATGGCATTTGGTGTCCTCTTGCTTTCTTTTCCCGCAAGCTTCAATCTGCTGAAACACGGTATTGTGCTTTCGGCAGGGAGTTGCTTAGCATATGCCTTGCTGTTCGCCACTTCAGGTACTTCTTGGAAGGTCGGGAATTTCATATCCTGACCGACCACAAACCTATCACATTCACTACGGTTTCTCGACAGGATGAAAGGAGCAGCTCCGCACCAGTGAAGAGATGAAAAGCGAGGACATCTTGAGTTTGTTTCAGTTTTGAATCGTGGAGCATACACGACGATTTCTGGTAAGTGTATAAATTTTAGGCACTCCCGGCATAGTGCGACTTTCCAGGATGAATTCAACGCTCATTGTCATTCTATGTGACGATTGGAATTCGAGGACTAAGACAGCAATAGTTGCAAGAGGAAGGACCAACATGTCGATTCAAACAGATGACTCTTCTCTACGCCGAATGGTCAACTCCCGGCTTGAGAAGGAGGTTCTGTTGCGCTACCATTATGGTGAATGTCGTCCTTTGTTCCTCCTTCCTTTGCAAACGTGTTGCGGTCTTCTAAACTCCATGCTCGATCGCCCTGGCATCGGGCTTCAAGCAACTGGAGCACTGTTTTGTGTGGCTCAGGTTACTGCGCGTGGACGAATTGGAACGCTCTTTAATGCCATGTCACCGTATCTAAGGTGCAAAGGGCATACCTAAGAAAAGCTCCTTTTAACGCGGTCACATACTTCTGCAATTCCTGGTTAAGCAACTGTTGTGAAAGGGTAATTCATGAGGTGGATTTCAAATGGTGGCATTGTCTTTCGCTCGCTTGGATATGGCTGAAGCGGATAATGATGTCCTTAAATGTGATATGATAGGTTCACCGTTGGACGGAGGAAGCCATTCCTCCTGCGCCTACTGCAGAATCTATGCTAAACTTTTCCTGTCCTACTGGATTTCTCGGTTTGGCATTCTTCTCTGTCAAAGAAAAACCAAGGGCGTGTTTTGGAATCCTTCCTGGAGAGATTATGATGGCGCTTTCCTTGGTTCTGGAGAAGGATCCCACAATTTCCATCCTCATGCGCAACGGAATTTGTGGAGCAGGTATTCACCGCCCAGTAAAGTTCTTTGGCATTCTCACCGAAACTGGATGAACTTCGTCCTTTAGTATGCTTGGATATGCACTGCATTAAAGGAGATCTTCAGTGTTCGGCTGATCGATTCGTCTATGCAATAACTTTCGCCTGCTGGTGACGTTCTTTTCTCAATCTTCTACTGCGAATCCCATTTGTATGTCACCTGTTGGACGCTGTCGCTCTTTTCTTGAGACGATACTCCGACCGACAAACAAGGGTGACTCTTCATACTCGAAGGATCTTTCTTAGTGTTATTTTACGTTTTGTGAGGCACGAGGCGTTCTAATTTTTTTATATATTATAATATATATATATATATATAATAGATTCATAAATAATATAATATATTATATATATATATATTAGATATATATATATATTATATATATAGTATTATATATAATATATATTATAGTATATATATATATATATATATATATTATATATATATATTATATATATAATATATATGATATATTATAATTATATATATGTATGTTATTATATATATATTATATATATATATATATATATATATTATAATATTATATAATATATATATTATATTATTGTATTTATATATATTATTATATATATATATAATATATAATATATATTATGTGCAAGGAAGTATGTGGATGTGCTAAAAGTCGGAAGTAAAAATGTTAACAGTGAGCGTTGGAATGAAGAGGTGATGAAAGGTGTTAAAGGTAAAAAAGAAGCTTGAATCGTATTACAGCAAATGAAAAAGACTCAAAGAAAGATGCTTGGATTATATAAGGAGGAAAAAGATACTAAAGGTGTATACGTAGGAGAAAACAAGAGCTAAATGAACAGTTTGGAAGAGGATGAATAGGGACTTACCTGGGAATAGGAAGCTCTTCTGGAAAGAAGCGAAAGGTTAAGAATGAGATAAGGGGTATCTGCTTAGAATAATGAATAGGGAAGATTTTTAATTATCTGATGAAATGGGTGTTTGAGGCAGACAGTGTGGAAGACACTTTGAAAATCGCCACAATAGTTAACCTATGAACAGGTTATAGCAAAAATAGGTGAATATACAAAGTAAATTCAGGAGAGGTATTTTGGGGGATGAAAAATAAAAGCTATTTGTTTAAGGAGGCAGGTATGGGTAAGAGGAAAAAGTTGAAGATGGTAAATTTGCAGGCATAGATGAAATTACTGGTGAATGATCAAGAAGCGAGGCGAGATGGTGATTGATTGATTTGAGTTGTGTAATAAGGCGTTTATAGAGGGTAATAGTTCCAAGGGATTGGGAGGAGAGCAGTAAAGTAACCCGTTATTAAGGGTGGGAGAAACAGGGGAAATGTCGAAATATGGGAATAAGTTTATTGAGTATTGTGGGAAGGTATTGCCTGGTATTTTTGGGTCGATAAGAGTGGTCCGAGTGATGAAGGACTTTGATTGGTGAAGAACAAGGTGCGTTTGGAGTGGTAGAGATGTGTGGATCAAAATCTTTACATTGAACAAATGATTGAGAAAATGAGGGGAAGAAGATAAATTGTATTTGGTTTTATGGATTTGCAACCGGCGTAAGATAGGGTTAATAGGGAAGGATTTATGGCAGGGTGTTAGTGATATAGGTGTTGGTGGTAGGTTCTGAATGAATCAAAGTATTGTATGAAGCTAGTGAAGAGCGTGTGTAGAATAATGGTGTCAACGGTGATTGGTTTAGGATTAATAGCGGGGTAAGACAGGGTTGTGTATGCTCCTGGTTATTCAAATTTGTAATATGGATGGGGTTAGTTAAAGAATTCGAGGTGTGGGCTGGAGGAAATGGTGTTAGATATGGTGGAGATGGAGATGTAGTGGAGGGTGCCTACCTATATATGGGATGATTTGGTTCTGTTGTGGCGAATCTGAAGAAGTTTGAGAGGATTGGTAGAGAGATTTGGCAGGGTGTGTAAGGAGGGGCTTGAAAGTAAACGTGGATAAGAGTAAGGTTATGGTTGTGAGTGAGGACAGTCTACAGTGAGAAGTAATGAAATTTGGCGAACGTTTTCGGAACTTAAGCTCCCTGTTTAATATTTAGGTATATGTTGGATAGAAGGACGGACGATGCCGAGTGTAGTAGGAAGTTGTGTATGGCAGGAAGGTGGCTTGGTGCAATTAAATGCTTGGTCAATGTAAAAGGCACTAGTTTTAGGAATGTGGCTAGGGTCTTACTGAGGGTATGTTGTACCTGTGTTATTGTATATAGTGAGACTATGGTCTGGGAATAAGAAGTATGATTCTAAAGTTCAATGTGTTTCAGATGACAATCTTAGGGGTGTGCTAGGTGTGAGAGAATTGATAAAATGAGGATGTTATAAGAAACAAAGTGCTTTACAGGAGGTGTATATGAGAGAATAATAAACTGAGCCATTTAGTCTGAGTCAGACAAATGGAAAGTATGAATATAACGACCGCATGGTTAAGCGGATATACAGTATAGTGGTGAGTGTGTTGGAGACGGCTGGGAGCCGAAGAAAAAGTGGATTGAGTCAGTAACGAATGTTTGAAGGAGAGAACTGTGAGTTTTGGTAGGGGAGAAAAAGGTAGATAAAGGAGTGACTGGCGGGGTTTTGTGAGGGGGTTGGTTGTGGCCACTGGGCCAAGGGCATGAACCTTACATTGAACGATACTCCATAGTGAGGGTCCCGTGTCCATGAAGTTTAGGGGTGGATTTTTGACTGCGATGGAGTTCTCACTATAATGGTACTGAGGGGGCGGTAGGCTGGGCTTTCTTTTTGACTTTAGTCATATGTTCTACTACTGCTTTTTTTTCCGATTGCGTATACGCACCTTACTTACTCCCATTCTTGGGAAATAGAAGGAAGATGAAAAAAAAGGGAATATATTAATTATCTAATAAATAATATATATATAATTATTATATATATACTATATATATATATATAGTATATTATTTATATTATAGTAATATATATATCTATATATTATATATATATTTATATATTAATATTGAAATATTTTTAATATTTGAGGTTTGAAACAGTGTCTGCAAAAATCATAAAATAGTTTTTATAATAAATTTTAATAAATTTAAACAGAATTTTTAAATAGTTTATTATATTTAATATTTCGAAAAAAGAAAATAGCAATTTTTTGATTTTGGAAAGGGTATTTAGTTGAAATGTTTCAAAATGCGAATCTTATACTCCTTTATTTGATCAAACATTACAGAATTTGATGTTTGGGGAGTATACTGCTTAAAGTTAGATAAATCTATGAACGGAGAATTTATTTCTCACAACCACGAAGTTTAATAATTTCGTTTATCGTTTTTAGATTAATCAAGTAAATCAAATAATTTATCTATTACCATTAGTTTGTGAATACAAGGATTAAATTAAAATTCAACTGCGTCATAACTGAATAAAAGTAGGTTTAGGGTGGATTTTACATATTTTACTTATTTATGTATATTTGGTGGAATAAATTTTTGTCTATAGTAGTGGCTTTTGTAGGGAATAAAAAGATATACATGTCGGATAGTGAGGCGTGTGAGAATAAATGGTGTCAAAGTTATTGGTTTAATATTAAATAGCGGAGTGAGGCAGATGTGTTAGGTATCCTTGGTTATTCAATTTGTGTATGGATGAGGTTATGAAAGAATTTGAGGTGGGGGTGCCAGAAGATGGGTGCTAGAATTATGGAGAATTGAGGCGAATGGAGGATACCCTACCTATTATGGTGGTTTGGTTGTGTGGTGATCTGAGACTTTGATAGGATTGGAAGAGAGATTTGGTCGGGTGTGTAAAAGGGGTGTTTTGAAAGGATGTAGATAAGGAGTAAGGTTATGGTTAGTGGAGTGAGGAGTCCTCGGTGTGAAGTTATTTTAGACGGTGAGCAGCTGGACAAGTCTCGAGTTTAAATATATTGGATATAATGTTGGCTGAAAGGGAACGGATGATGACAAGTGTAGTAGGAATATGAATGGTAGAAGAGTGGCTGGTGCAATTAAATGTTGGTGATGCTAAGAGACTAAGTGACTAAGTGTTGAGTGCTTACATGAGGGTATGTTGTTACCTGTGTTAAGTCAGTAGTGAGACTATGTCTGGATAAGAGGCATGGTACTATAATTCAATGTGTTCAGTATGGCAATCTTAGGGGCTTTAGGTGAGAGAAGAATTGATAAAATGAGGAATGAAGTATTAGAGAGTTGTGTGGTGTGAAGAAGGGATGAGAAATAATGAAATACGTTGAGCATGGTTGGTTTGTGGAAAGGTGCATGAAAGTCGATTGGGTTTAGGGATGTATAGCGGTGTGTGTGTTGGGAATCGATGGGAGAAGGAAGAAAAAGTGGATTGAGTAGTGAACGAATGTCTGAAGGGGAAGAATGTGAGGTTTGGCAGAGGCGAGAAGAAAAGGTGCATAATAGGAGTGAATGGCGGGGTTTTTTTGAGGGGGTATGAGTTGTGGCACCTGGCAGGGGATGAACCCTATGTTGAAGATGCCGATAGTGAGGTTCGTGCGATCCCGTGAAACTCAGGGTGGATTTTCTGATGCGACGAGTTCTCACTAAATGGATGAAGGGGGCTGTAAGGTGGGCTTCTTTTTGACTCGTGTCATTCTTCGTACTTTTTCTGTCCGGTGCATAGCAAGCACATTACCCCAGTTGGGAAAAAGGTGGATGCTATGATGAATAAATTTCCGTAGAGTTTAAAATTAAATTTCTTGAGGAATACTTGCAAAATCAGTTTAGAAAAATTTATCAAAAATCGCCTCAATTTCTTGGAAGACTTTTCGGTTTTTTATTCAGAACTATGCAAGCACAAATATTCAGTCCAAAGTCATTCCAATATCTGCGGAGAGAAATTACTTACAACCTTTATCCGTCTCTCAGCAATCTATATAGGCTAGATACAGTGGGATGGTTGTTGACGCATTTCATTTTTAATTTTAATAATTAATTATATTAAAAAGTTGTAAATATTTTTAAAAGAGAAGAATTTTTGATAGCATTGGACGGAATTCGGTCTACAGTATGTCATTTCAAAGTAGGGATTTTTTCCCTATATAGAATAACATTTGATACCTTTTATGCTATCAATGTTGAGATAATTTATTAAATAGAAGTAGTGCAGGATGTTCATAAACTTTTTTTTCTAATAATATCTATTTGACTCTGAAAATTTTCCACAGTATGACCTTGCGGGTTTTCTCCTAATTTCAAGATGTTCAAAGGTTTTTTAGCCTTGATGAGGAAGAGCTTCTGGATAAATCGAAATATATGGAATCAATAACAATGCTTTTCGACGCCCTTACTACTATTTTCCATTAATACTGATTGTCTTTTTAGTTTCATAAGTACAAGTACCCGCTCGGCCTTTTGTTCTTTCCCTATGTGTTGCTTTGCTACATATTTCCATGCTTATAAGAGAAGTGATCTTTTCAACTGACCTTTTCTGATATTACATTCATAGGTACGTGAGATAAAGTTTTCATTATAATAACCTAGTTTGTTTTTTAAGTTTTCCTTTTCAATTTGCAGCTCATTTTAAATTTGTACTTTATAATTTTATTTTTTTGATGGGGTGCATATGTAATCTTTAAGCTTCCTTATCAGATTACCTCATAGTCGCCTCAGAAATTTAAATAATTTATATTTTGATGAGTTAGCATGTGTAATCTTAAAGCTTCTTTCAGATTACACTCTCGTCGCACTCAGAACAATTTAAATATTCTTATGTTTCGATGCTTTAGCATGTGTGTTTTTTCTAAGTTTCTTTTCAGTATTACACTATAGTCAACTAGAACATTTAAATACTTTTTTATTTTGATGGCTAACCATGTGTACTTTAGTGTTGTTTCCGATTCCTCATAGTAGAACTAGTAAACATTTTAAATACATTTAATATTTTGATGCAACAAGCATGTGTATTTTTTAAGTTCTCTTCCGATTACACGCATAGTCACAACTCAGACAATTTAAATAATTTTTACATTTGATGCTTTAGAATGTGTATCTTTAGGTAAATCTTTGATTACACTCGTAATCACACTCAGAACATTGTAAAATATTTCCATTTTGATGCGTAGAATGTGTGTTTTTATGTCATTTCTTCTAAATCATAGCACACAATACAACATTTAACATAATTCTTATTTGATGCGTAAGCATGTCGTTTTTTTTAAGTTTCACTTTTTTAACTCACACTATACAGTAAATTTAATTTTTATATTTTGATGCGTAGCATGTGTGATTTTAAGCTTCCTTTTGATTACACTCATAAGCAACACTCATAACATTTAAATAATTTTACATTTCGATGCTTTAGAATGTGCCTTTTTAGTAATCTTTCCGATTACAAATATAGTCACACTCAGACATTTAAAAAATTTTAATACATTTGATGCTTTTCATGTGATCATTTTTATTAATCTTTTCCGATTACAATTATGTCACACTCAGAACATTTAAATATTTTTTTGTTTTTTTTTTTTTTTTTTTTATTTTTTTTTTTTTTTTTTTCACTCTCTAAGGGGGTTTTATCCTCATCCGGGTCCAACACTAGACCTAAGGATGAGGGATTTTGTTTACCCCCCAGCAACCCTGAACATGTGCCTGAGTGCGTAAAAATGGCACTCCCACATTTCAAGCGGGTCCACATGGTTCACTCCAGGAGGAACATCTCCATGCACGCGTCACCGAATTCTCATCGCTTGTGAGTACGGCATGAGCTGTTCAGATTCCCTCGCCCGAGACACCACCCGTCGGACTGGTCAGTAAGACGTTTCAAGCGTAGTCCAAAGGCACCGTTTCTCATCCGCATATGCTGACGTACTCAAATGCAAGTGAGATTCCATTCCATTTTTGATGCGTAGCTGTGTGTTTTTAAGTGTCTAAACTTTTTATTAAACTCATAGCCAACACAAGCATTTAATAAGTTTATTCTTGAGTGCGTAGCATGTGTTTTTTTAGTTTACTTTCTGATTACATTCATGGTCAAATTTTAACATTTTAAATATTTTTATTATTTGATGTGTAAGCAATGTGTTTTTTAAGTGCACTTTCCCATCTAGATTATAGCCACATCAGAACATTTAAATATTACATGCTGTGAGTTAGCAGTGAGACCTTAGCATGATATTACGGTTGCTTTCATAATTACAATGGGCACGATTTAAACTTTCTTTATGAAAATTTTAAGATGATTTTCAACTTTATTACTTTAAACTTAATTACAATTATTGGGGCACAGAGTTTTTCAACGGATATTTTTGTTAATTATTTTTATTTTTCAACATTGACGTTTGCGGTAATTTTTGAAATCTTTGGAACCTTTTTTCTCCTTGACCAGGATGGCAATGGGGGTCTGTTGAACAAAACTAAAATAAATTTTGATTGTTAATCGAGAAGTCGAATAGTTTTCACAAACTTATTAAATATTTTTTTTAAAATAATTACCATATCAAATATTGAATTTTATTGTTTGTTCTAAAACATTTATTTTCTTATATATATATTGGTTTTGCAAAATTTTATAGCAAAATAACGCAAGATATCAATCAATTTATATTTATTATATATATATATATAATATTATTTTATATATTATAAATTTATTATGTATAATTGTTATATAGTGTATATATATATATACGTATTTGTTATATTTTCCATTAAAATTGAAAAAGGAAACAGAAAAAAGAATTATTGGATACAGAAAATTTATTACTAATGTGTACTATGTGAGAATCAACTATGGTTACAAAAATGACCAATATTAGAAAGGTGAAAAGCAACAATTGATTGCAACACAGAAAAAATTGATGACAAATGCAGAATACAAGGTGGGGCAAGATTAAGGGCTTGCAATTAGAATAACGCCAAAGAAAGCATAATAGAAAACTGATAATAAGAAGATACTGAAAGCAATATAAGCCATTGGCAAAACTCAGCAGGCTGTTGAAACCACAAAACTGTCAACTTTTTAAAAAAAAAGGGGGAAAATAAAAGTACAAAGTACAGCCATTGAACTTATTCAACATAAAGCCCAAAGGAAGACTTAAGTAAATTCTATTCAGTTAAGGACTTATTCATTTTCATAAGAAAAACTATTAAGCGAGGAATAAGAGAATTGGACTAATTCTTCAATCAAGAGTATATTAATAAGAAGCTATTAGAAGAAACTGAGGAAATAACAAAGAACCTCTAATGCAAGCTAATTCAACCAGAGAACAAATAAGGATTTTAGCTAATAGAGCCATCTTCAAGCATTTTTGATAAGGCAGCACCAAAATTGATAATAAAGCACCACCCTGTCTTACAGCCATTCTGAAATCCGAAAACATCAGAAATTAGAGGTAATAGTTTTTTTGTATTAATTATATAGTTGGTGTGAATGTGGTATAATATTAATAATATAGTAACATTATGGAGTGTTTCACAAAGCTAAAAAAGGAAAAAATAATTAAAAAGTCAAAAAATACTGATAATTTTTTATTGATGGTTTATTAACAGGAATAACTATTTTCAATGAAGAATGTATAATTATTATTTTTACTTTTTTTATTTCGCGTTTAGTATTTGTCCTTGTATATTTATAGTTTTTGTTATATTTTTATATTTTGAACCGTTCAGTTCTACTCAATAGATATCACAATCTTTTCTGAGCTGCGTTTTACAACCTGATGTCAGACTGATGTTTAAGAATTTTATCAAAGTTCTTCTAATTTTAAGCTTGGATGAAGATGTCGCTCAGATGTAAGGAATGATTATCATCCGATTGACAATAAGTATCATTACGCATAGCAAATAAAAATATAAATAAATTAAAAAATATATTAAGGTAAATTTTATATAATGAAATTATATAAGAATTTATCTGTATAATATAAATTGTGTTAAAAGTAACACACTTCTTATTTTTTTTTTATAGTTAAAAATAAACTTAGTGAATGACGTCTACAGCATTATTTAATTTTTAAATATTTTTTTTATTTTTTATATAATAAAAAAAAAAAAAAAATTGAGCGATATGAAATATAGAGAAACTGATAACTGAAACAATGGAAGGAGGTTTTAAGGTTCTTCAGGAAAATAGCTGCATAACAATAAATAAATTGCAATTAAAGGCTAAATTATGGCAATGCTTTCTATAACTAGACTATAAAGTTATGAAATAAAAGCGATGAAATTAATAGTTAGATGCAAAAGTGAATCCCTTAATAAATTCTTGTAGTGAATCTGTAGAGGCAGATAAAATACAGCAGTAACTATTTGATATCGTAGATATTAGTGAGTTAAAAGTGATATTTCAAATATATGAGTAAATTGAGCCAAGATTATACCAAGATGTGCTAGTATGTTTATAAGTTAAATTATGTTAAAGCAGTATACTAGTTAAAACGTGCAATAGCCAATCTTTTTGTTACTTGAGATAGAAAAGGTAAAATAAAATTAACTTCAGATTAGTAACTTACTGGTAATCAAAAGGGAACAGAAAGCTTTAGATTTGTACACATAGTAGTCATATAAAAAATTTAGAGCAGAGTCTTATAAAAATTGAACAAAAATTAGAATAGTCAATTTTCAGTATTGAGCTGATACTTATGTCAAAATAAAATAAAAAATTGTAATTTTTTCGAAACTAAATAAAAATTTCAGTGAAAATAATAACTTTGGAATCTAAATTGGTTTGAAATTTTAAATCAAAAATTACAAGAGAAAGTATTAAAAGTACTCTACACATGTGAACTAAAATATTTCTGGAAAAGATCCGACTAAATTTAAAGATTTTATGCTAGTCGGGGAAAATAAAATTAAAGGAAAATGTGGAATGAAAACAACAGAAATGGTCTAAGTAACTCATGTTAGAATAAACGAAAATAAAGAAGTCAGTTCAAATTGCATTTAGATGAAAATTAAGTTTAAAGGCGTAGATAACTCGAGAAACAGTATGGAAATGAAGTATTTTGCAAATACATATTTGAAAAAGTTAGAAGACTGGAATGGAAATTAAAGAGAATGGAAGATAGTGAAGCTATGGCAGATTTTTCTTTATTTCTAGACTCTATTATAATGAAATGGGAAATATTACTAAATGAATTGAATTCTAATGGTGCTATTTATAGAATAGTTAAAAAAACTTCCATACAGCAGGTTGATAAGTGGAGATATAAAAGTTATGGAATGGACCGACAAGAAGAAAAATGTAAATTTACAGCATTGAGAAAGTGTTGTTGGTAAGATTAAAGATCATGAATACACTCTTATTGGAGAACTTGGCATTGGTAAAAACCAAACAACAAATTACAAAGTGAAAAAGGTAAGTCCCTTTATACAAAAGAAAAATAATGACCAATGAAATAATAATATAATAATAATATAATAATATATAATAATATAATATGAATAAGTAATATAATGATGGAATAATGAGTAATAAAATGACAAGTAAGGACTTATGGTAGTAGTAAAATAGTAGTATATATAATCATCAGTTTTTGCAATTTTTGTAAAAAGGACAATCATAGTTTAATAAGATTGCAATTGTTCTTTTAAGAAACAAAAACGCCGATGAATAACAAGTTTATTAAAGACATAAAATTTGTCTTTAAGTTGTCTCAGATCAATATGAATTTAGATAGTAATTGTAAAGCCAGAAAAATGTGAAAAGATGTAATAAGCCAACAGTTATAAAATTCTGCATGGAGAAAAAGATAGTACCAGTTTAGCAAAGAAAGAGCAAATGGCTCAAACCATCAACGCAGCACCTCACATGTGAATTTAGAAAATAGATAGAAAGGTGATGTCAAAAGAATCAGGAAGTAATGAACAAAATTTCAAGACAAAAGTAAGTATAAAAGTATTTACCCTGCAGTACCAGTTAAAATAAAGCTTAAAGGTAAAGGTAAAGTGATTAAGACATACATGGGTCTAGATACATATTCTTCAGCATGTTTTATGGACTTAAATTTAGCTGCAGAACTAGGTATGTCATATATGAAACCTCAGAAAGATATAGATATAACTACTATGTATGGGCAGCATAAAATAAAAACATACATTTTAAACAACTTAGAAATTTATGATATTGAGATGAGGAAATCTGAAACCATAATAATATATACTGCAAAGAAAATTGGCCTTTTAAAATGGAAGAAAGTCCATCTATCAAAGATATATGGATTAGAATACTTGAGTCATGTGCCCTTCAATTTTATAAAATCAAAAATTTGATTATTAATAGGAATGAATCAAAGTAAATTGTTAAAACCCATTGAAGTAGTGGAAGGCCTTATAACTATCCTTTGCAGTTAAGTCTTCATTTGGGATGGGGTCATTACAAGGTTGACACCAGTGGTAATACCAGCATTCTCGAGTTTTAGAGATGTCATCAACAATAAAGAACAAGATGATAATTTTTAATTGAAAATTTGCTTAGAGAGTTTTCTGAAGAATCTGAGCAAGTTTGGTGAAAGTGCTAGAAGATTTGGAAGTGGAGAATAAAGTTGAAAATACATTACAAAGAACAATAACAGGTAAATTTCAAGTTGGTTTAACATTTAAAAAGAAAATCGGCATTTTCCTAATAACAAAAAAATCAAGTTTAGCAAATTGTAATTATCATTAAAAACTAATTTTTGAAGGATGTAAAGATATTTTGTAACAGTATGGTGATGCATAAATTGAAGATGTTAAGACTGAAATTTTTGCAGAAGAAGTTGAGCAATCATAGAACTGATTAAACAATCGACAGATTCTAATTGAAACCATGTGTATCCTCACAAAAGAAAAATGAGAGTAGTTATTAAATGCAGCTTTACCATATCAATGGTATTGTCTTTATAAATAGTTTACTCACAGGCTAGATTATAATTCGCCAATTACAAGGGCATCCTTTTAGTTCAGAAAAGAGAATATGCTTTCATGCAGAATATAGAGAGATGTTTTGTTCAGTAATACAGGTTGATGGACGAGGATATTGATTATCAGCGCTTCTTATGGTTTCCAAGTGTAATTAGATAAACTCAGAAGAATACAGGGTTAAGAATAAGTTTCATATATTTGGAGAAGTGGTGAGCTCTCCTTCTATAGCAAATTATGTTTTGAAGCAATACAAATGTAATTGAAGAAGAAAAATTCAGTAATTTAGCAAGATACAATATAGAAATTATAAGTAGATGATTTTTAAAGTCTGTGACATCGAAAAATGAGGCTTTTCCATTTATAAATAAATTAAATATTTATAGAAATTTCTAATTTTTTCAACAATTTCTAGATTTTTCTTCAAAGAATTTTTAGAAATTATTTATAAACAAGACTTCAGTAAAGTATGTTAAAGAAATAATCTTATCCCTTAGATAATTGCCTCAACAAAAAGTATTAGGCTTAAGTTGGGACCAGAAATAGATTTATGAAAGTAGGGGTCGATATAAATAAATTTGAAAACAAACAAGAAGCATACTCAGTTTGCATTTTTCATATCGATTCACGGGTATTTATTAGTCAAGTACTAGACTAGTAGCAAAAAAAATATTTCCAAAATTTATGCGATAGAAAGGTTAATTGGGATGATGAAATTCATCAGATATACAAAAAAGTTTAATAATGGCTTAAGTGATAGGTTAATAAGCAAATGATTTTCAGTCCCTAGGCCCATATAATCCAAAATTTGTCTAAGTATAAAAGGGTAGAATTACATTATTTTTCAGATGGTTAACAAATGTTGCATATGCTGCAGTAGCATATATAAGGTTCTTTGCAGAGAATAATGAATTTTATTGTTCCTTTGGTGTTATCATAAAAAAAGATTGATTTCAAACAATTTCACATAGTGCACGTTGTGCGCAGTATCAGTTCAGTCATCTGCTTTTGAAAATGCCAATTACTCTTTTAAGAACAATGTAATTTCCTTTACGGGAGAGTTGAACAGCACCCTCAGCTCAACCTTGTCAAACAAATTTATTCCAACTTGAATCAAAGAGATTCAAAAGATTTGTACATAATAGAGTTAATTAATATTAGATCACAAACAGATATAAGCCAATGGAATTACGTATCCCTATGTCTGGTAATGATGCCGATATAGCAAGTACAGTGGATCAGTTAATGAGTTTTATTTGACAATAATATGGAGCACTGGTCCAGAATTTTTGTACAAAGACCAAGCTCAATGGCCTGAGCAAATAAGAAAATATTAGATGATGAAATGATGAATGATATAAAGTAAACCAGCTGATTGACCATACAATACAAGAAAGTTAATCAGACAACTCTAAATTCTGTGTCAGATGGGATGAAAATTAAAAAAAGTTAGCATGGATTTTAAGAGTTAAAGAAATTGCATAAAAACCTGAATAGAAGGTGCTATGAATCACGAATTTAAAGATGGCAGAAAAGAGCTATTAAATATGTACAAATAAGATTTATGATATACAATACAAAAATCAAAAGAAAGAAGACCTTACCAAGAGGCACATTTTGGCAAATTCCTTACCATTTATAGATGAATAATGGAATATTAGAGTAGGTGGGAGGAATCAATATGAATGATGTAATCATATGATTTTAAACATCCAATTATCTTGGCCAAAATAGTCATGTTAAATGCTAATAATGACATTACCATAAGATTATGGGACATTTAGGAAAACAAACAGTTTTAATGTTTAAGAGAGAGTACTCATATCATTGGAGCAAGTAGAAGTATTAAGAAGTCCTAAAGATTGGCATTATATGCAGAGCTAATCAAGGGCAATCAGCATTTGATAGGGAGATTTGCCAAGATGTTAGAATGTGATATACCACATTTATACAAGTATTGGTATGGATGCCTTTGGCCTTTTCTTGTAGTAAGGGGAAGAGGGAAGGTAAGAGAAAAGATATGGATTATATTCTCATTGTTTAAGTAGAGAGGCCATATCATTTAGAGATTTATATTTTAAGATACTGATGTTTCATCAAAATTTGCTCTAAGAAGATTTATAAGCCGCAGAGGCAATTGAAATTGATGCGATCAGATAATGGATTGAACTTTGTGAAAGCTAACAGAGAATTGAAGCAACTTGAAATTGGAATAGTAAGCAGTAATAAATTTTTTGAGCAAAAAGAAATACAATGGATATTTCAACCCCTCATAGTTCTCATAAAGGAGGTCATTTTGAGAGACATATTAGAACTTAGAAATATATTACAAGCTTCACTTTCAGAACAGCCAATAAGGTTGGCAGATGATAATTGACCTTTATTCTGTGAGTAGAATTCTTCTAAATAATAGACATAAAGCAGAATTCAAAATGATTTGAAAACTTAGAGCTTGTTTTTACAACAAATATTACTAACTCTTTAAAGGTAATATACCTTTTCCTCAGATTATTTCAGGACAAAGATTGCTACTTATATAAAAGATGGAAACAAGTTCAGTATCTTGCTGATTTGTTTTGGAAAAGATGGATAAGCTATGTCCCTTTTTGCAAAAAGATAAATGTGTTAGAGAAAAAGAAATGCACACCAGTGGGAGATTTAGTTGCTTTTATAGATGACTTTAACAAGACATATGTGGAATTTGGAAAGTGTAAAGGTTTACAAAAGATGATCAAACAGAGAGATAGTAGTGTGAAATAAATAAAGACAGAATACTTTTAAATACAACAATTTGAAAAGACAATAACAAATTGATCTTGCTGAGAGAAAGTGCAGGATTATAACAAGAGACACAGAATTATATAACTTAAGGAAGTAAAAGATAACAAAAATTAATATTCTTAGCAAAGGGGGAATCATGATTTTATATTTCCATTAAAATTAGAAACGAAACAAAAAATTAATATATCGGAATACAGAAAATTCATATTAATGTGTACTATGTGAGGATCACATGGTTAAAAATGAACAAAAATATTAGAAGGTAGAAGCAAAATTGATTGCACACAGAAAAATTGATGAAATGCAGAATAACAAGTGGGGCGATTAGGGCTTGCAATTAGAATAAAAGCTAAAGAAACATAAGAAAAACTTGATAATTAGAAGATACTGCAAGCAAATATAAGCCATTGCAGAAACTCAAGCAGCTATATGAAAAAAAGTAATTTGATAAGTAAACCAAGAAAATAAAGCAAAGACAGCATTGACTTCATTAAACATAAGCCAAAGGAAGAAAACTTAGTAACATCTATGCGTTCAAGGACTTATTATTTCACAAAGAGAACTATTCAGGAGACTTAAGAGAAATTGACTTAATTCTTCAATCAACGAGTTATAAATAAAGAAGCTATAGAAGAAACATGAGGAAACAAAGAACTCTATGCAAGCTAATCAACAGAAGAAACAAATAAGGGAATTTTCAGCTAATGAGCCTCTTCAAGAATTTATTGATCAGCAGCCCACAAATTGAGTCAATATAGCACACCTATAATCAGCCATTTGAATCCAAACATCAGAAATTAGAAGGTAATAGTTTTTTAATAGGTAATTAATAATGTTTGGTTGAATGTGGTATACATATTATATAAATAGTACATTATGAGTTTTCAAACAAAAGCTAAAAAGGCAAAAATAAATAAAAGTCCAAAAAATACTGAAATTTTTTTATTGATGTTATTAACAGGAATAACTAATTTTCAATGCTTCATATAATTTTATGTTTTAATTTTAAGCATTTAGTATTTGTTCTTTTTATATATTTATATATTTATTAATATTCTTTTATATTTTAGAACAGTTCAGTTTCCTACTAAAGCAAGAATAAAAATTGTGTTCTGAGCTGCGTTTTACAACCTGATGTCAGGGATTTCTCAATGATGTTTATCAATATATATATATATATATATATATATATTATCTTATATATATTATATATATATTATATATATATATATGATATATATATTATATCTATATATATATATATTATTAATATATATATATTCTACCTAAGCTTCTCTCGTATATTATTGAATATAGAAATAACTAGCGAACGAGAGAGATGCTATATATATATTATAATATATATATATAATATATATTATATATATTATATATTATAATATATATATATATATATATGAACACCTCGTGGCGCAAAGGCTGAGTCGCCGACTTTCATACGAGAGGACGCTGGTTCAAATCCTCGCGTAGCAGTTGGAGTTTTATCTACCTGGGGCGAGAATTATGGCTAGACTGCGAACGCGGTTGTTGGGCGGTTTGGATGCCGGCTTAAAGTTCGATTTCTTGTAAGTCCGCGTGTTACTCTTTGAAAAGGGGATAAACATCGTTAAAGGTAGTTTTATATATATATATAATATATTTATTTTATTATTATATATATATTTATAGTATATTATTATATATGTTTATATATGTATATAAGTATTATTATATATATAATATATTATATTCTTTTTTATTTCTTCTTTTCGAGTGGGAGTACGGTGCGTGATGAGCATGGGAAGAAAAGCAGTAGAAGAAATGACAAAGTTGAAAAGAAAGCCAGCCTTACCGCCCCTCTACCATTAATTAGTGAGAACTCACGAGTCAGAAATCACCCTAGAGTTCATGGGACGCGATGGACATCACTTGGTAGATGTCAATGTAAGGGTTCATCCCTTGGCCGCAGGTGGGGCCACCAATAACCCTTTCCATCCCTACCATACCTCTTCGGTATAGAAATATCTTTCGGCTCCCCAAACTCCGATTCTCTCCTACAAATATTTCCTTTTACTGATCATCAACTTTTTCTTCGGTCTCCAGCCGGTCGCCCAGCACACACTCCAATATACATCCGCTTAACACGAACTATCATTCATACCTTTCATAAGATAATCTTTAACTCTTTCATTTATTCTCTCATTAACCTCTTTCTTCACACCACAACATCTCTAATGTTCTTCTCATTTTATTATTTCTTCTCACACTAGCAGCCCTTAAGATTGTCTCTGAACACATTGAACTTTTGATCTATATTCTTATTCGCAGACAAGTCTCAATACTATAACAATACACAGGTAAAGATCTATCCTTATGTAAGACGAATAGATCACAAAGAAACTTAGTTCTTTACATTCACCAACGATTTAATTGAACAAGCCACCTTCCTGCATTCACAACTTTCTACTACACTCTGCAACGTCCGTTCCCTTCTCACACATACCCTAATATTTAACTCAGACACTTTGTTTCCAAGCTGCTCACATCTAACATACTACCATAGGAATGTCATGACTCACAACATGAACTTACTCTTATCCACGTTTATATAAGCCCCTCCTTTTACACCCATGCAAATCATCTCTACTAAATCTTCAGACTTCTTCAGATTTCCACACAGAACAAACTATACGCTATAATATGGTAGGGCACCTCGTCACTCATCTCACATTCTCCACCATAATAGGAGAATATCGAATAGTAGTGAAATTGTTGGTAGAGACATATATATTTAGTGTGAATCAATAAAAGCACGCAACAATTTTGACAACAGCAGTTTGCAGGTTGTCACTTGTCTACACAACTGCAACCACGGTTGTTCATTAATTTATTATTTAAATACTCTATGCTATCAAAACTTTTTATCTCTATATATTAATATTATATATTATATATTATTATATATATAATATATTATATATATATTATATATATATTATATATATTTACTTATTTATATATATATTTACTTATTCAAGAAGTGGCAAATTGGATTTGCTCGCTGTGACTGATACAACAAAGATGAAGGGAAAAGGTGAAATTGAGTGTGATGGTGTGAAACATGTGTGGTGTGTGTGCGTGCTGGTGTGGAAGAGGGAGAGAAGGAGTTGCAATATTGATGAGTGACCTGTGGTAGAAGCTATGGTAGACTTTGATGGTGTGAGTCCTAGAATATCTAATGGTTAAATTTGTTTGAAAAGGTCACGGTATTGTGGTTGTGAAGTATGGTCATCTGAAGGGAAACGTCTGAAGAGAGTAAGATTTTTTTGGGTAATCTGAATGATGCTCTGGTTGGGGTGAGTAGGATATTCAGATTGATAGTGTTGGGGGACCTGAATGTGGGATAGGTGATCAAAAAGGGAGGAAGTAACAGGTGGTTTTGGGGTCGGCGGGAGAAATGAGAATGGTAGGGAGGTGATTGATTTCTGTGAAGAGAAGAGGTATGTGGTGTAAGTAATTCCTTTTTTAAACACAAGAGTATTTCTAAGTATACTAGAGTTGGTGTAGGTAGAGATGGTATCGAAGGGGAAAGTATGATGAATTTTGTGTTGGTGAAGAGGAGATGTTGAGTATTGTTGGATGTTAAGTGGAGGGTTTAGAATGGGATTATGGAATATTATGTTGTTCTATGTAAAATATAAGTTAGTGGGCGGCTTGGATGGAAGGAAGGTGATACGAAAGGAACTAGGAGAATTAAGAGTGAGAGTTAAGTGAGCAAGCAATAAGAGAATAGTATGTAGAGCGCTCGCTGTAAATCGGTTGAATGTGAAAGTTGATACTGAACAAATAAATCTGGGGGCAAATGAAGGAAGCATTGTTAGTAGTGCAAAGGAGTGGTGTGGATGTGCTAAAGTAGGAAGTAAGAATGGTTAACCAGCGATGGTGGATATGAAGAGGTGATGAGCTGTATAAGGTAAAAAGAAGGCGTGGTTGATGTACTAAAAGCAAATGATGAGTTTCAAAGAAAGATGCTTGGAATTATGAAAGGAAACAAGAAATACTAAAAGGTGCATACGAAGGAGAAACAGAGGTAAATGACAGTTTTGGAAGGAGGATGAATGAGGACATATACAAGGGAATAGGAAGCTCTTCTGGAGAAGCGCGAAAGGTTAAGATGAGAATAAGGGGAATCTGTAGAATAATGAATAGGGATGGTCTTTTTGTAACTGATGAAATGGACTTGAGGGGAGTGTGGAAAAGAACATTTCGAAATCTGCATAATATTAACCGTAATGATGAGGTGTTAGTGAATGTGTGTGGGTTGATGGTGCAAAAAAAATGAGGTATTTTGGGGATGAGGTTATTAGTAAAGGAAGAGGTTAACGGGTAAAGTGAGAAAGTTGAAGAATGGTACTTCTGATATATATGATGAAATTACTGGTGGGAAATGATCAAGAGCGGAGGCGAGATGGTGATTGCTTGGATTTGGAATTTGTGTAATAATGCGTTTATTGGAGGTATAGTTCAAGGTAGTGGAGGAGAGGGTAATGTACCTTGTTAAGGGTAGGGAGAAAGGGGAATGTAGAAATTATAGGGGATAAGTTTATTGAGTGTTGTGGAAGGTATATGCTGGCATTTTGGTCGAAAGAGTGCGTCGAGTGACTGAGGATCTGATGGTGAAGACAAGGTGCGTTTAGGAGTGGTAGAAGTTGTGTGGATCAAATTTTTCCTTTTTTACATTAAAAAATGATTGAGAAATAGGGAGAAGAAGAATAATTATATTTAGGTTTATGGATTTGCAACAGGGTATGATAGAGTTAATAGGGAAGCTTTTATGGCAGGTATTGTGATATATGATGTTGTTGGTGGTAGGCTTTGAATGGAATCAAAGTATGTATGCACGATAGTGAAGGTGTGTAAGAATAATGGTGTCAATGGTGATGGTTTAGGATTAATAGGGGAGTGAGACAGGGTTGTGTTATGATTCTTGGTTATTCATTGTATTGGATGGGGTTTTAAGAATTGTGCTGGGGTGGCAAGGAATGGTGTTTGAATGATGGAGAATGGAGTGGAGTGGAGGGTGCCTACCTATTATATGCGGATGATTTGGTTTGTGTGGCGAATCTTGAGAGAGTTTGAAGTGGATTTGGTAGATGAGATTTGGCAGGGTGTGTAAGAAGGGTTTGAAAGTAAAACGTGATAAGAGTAGGTTATGGTTGTGAGTGAGGAGCTTCCTCAGTGTGTATAGTTCGATGGTGAGGGCAGCTGGAGGCAGTGTCTGAGATTTAAATATTTAGGGTATGTGTTTGGATGAGAAGGGAACGGACTGATGAAGAAAGTGTAGTAGAGAAAGTTGTGATGGCAGGCAGGTTGCTGGTGCAATTATCGTTTGGTGAATGTAAAGGGACTAGTCTTTAGTGCGCTAGGGTTTACATGAGGGTAGTTTGTACGTGTTTTATTGTATGGTAGTGAGAACATGGTCTGGAAATAAGAAGTATAGAATCTAAAGTTCAATGTGTCAGATGGACAATCTTCGGAGCTGCTGGTGTGAAAGAATTGATAAAAAGTGAGGACTGAACGTATTAGAGAGTTGTGGTGGGGTGTGAAGAAAGGGGTAAATGAGAGTTAATAAATGAAAGTTGTTGAGATGGTTTGGTCATGTGGAAAGGATGAATGATAGATATTGGTTAAGCGGAATGTATAGTGGTGAGTGGTGTTGGGATCGAAGGCTGGGAGACCGAAGAGAAAGTGATCGAGTCGGTGAACGAGAATGTCTGAGGAAGAAATGTGAGTTTGGCAGAAAGGCGAGAAAAGGTGCATGATGGAAGTAGAATGGCGGGGTTTTTATGGGGGCATGGTTTGTTGCAACGCCTGGGCCAGGGGATGAACCTTACATTTGACGATTTACCATAGGTGGGGGCCGTCGTGGTCCCATGATGCTCTCGGGTGGATTTTCTGTCTGTGAAGAGTTCTCACTAATAATGGTACAGAGGGGGCGCGGTAAGGCTGGGCTTTTCTTTTTTGACGTTTTGTCATGTTTCTCACTACTGCTTTATTTTCCGATGCTTGTAAGCACTTACCCAATCTTGGGGCAAAGCAGAAGGTGGAAGAAGAAAGAAAGAATATATATATAATATATATATATATATATATAAATATATATATATATATATATAATATATAGTATAATATATAATATTTATATATATATTATATTAATATTATATTTTATTAATATATAAATAGAAATAGAAAATATTGTAAGAAGGTAATAATATATAAATATAATAATAATATATAATAATAATAATATAATAATATTATTATCGTAGGGTGTATTACTCGGATCAAAAATATTGTATCAATACAGTGGAGCGTGTGTAGAATAAATGGAGTCCAAATTGATTGGTTTAATATTATAGCGAACTGAGGCAGAGATGTGTATGTTTCTTGACTGTCATGTATTGGATGGGGTTATGAAAGAATTAGAGGGTGTGGGGTGGAATTGGAAGGTGTTAGAATGATAGAGAATGTAAGAGAGGGGGGGGGGGGGTGCTTGCCTATTATATGCGGATGAATTTGGTTTTGTGTGGCAATCTGAAGAGAGTTGATGATTGATACGGGATTTGGCAGGGTGTGTAAAAGGGATTATTTACAGTACGTATAAGGTAGGTAATTGATAGTGGGGGTGAGGAAAGTTCTGGTGTGAATGTTATATTGTATGGTGAGACTGGGAAGTGTCTGAGTTTAATCTTTAAGATATATGTTGGATGAAATAGGAACAGATGATGCAGACTGTAGTAGGAAAGTTGCGAAAGGTAGGAAGGCGGTTGGTGTTAATGTAAAGTAGTGAAACGATGATTTGTTTTCTAAAAATTCTAATTTTATAATGAAGAAGCACTAACATCTGACTCATCAAGATTATTTCAACGTTTTCGTGATAATGTATCATCTCAGGAAAGACATTACAAATAATAATAAAACAAAGATAACAGTAGCGTATAATAGTTAATAATAATAAATAATATATATTTGGATAAAATAAGTAAATTAATTTAGGCTGTGGAAGCAACAAATGCAACCCATTGCAACATATATATATATATATTTTATAATTTATATATATATATATATATTAATATATATATATATATTATATTATATATATATATATTATATTTATTTATGATATGTATTTATTATTCTATATATTAATTATATTATACTATATTATTATATTATATAGATAGTATATATAATATATTATATTTAATATATTATTATTAAAAATCATTTTATATATTTAATTTGAAAGAAGTTAAGTGGATTACTACAACCCTGTTTTTTTCCTTAAGTTACCTGTTAATTTAATTATACAGGCAATACAATTAAAGAGAAAAATTACAATTCATCCAGGATACTGAATAAATTTTCAAACATTAATGATACCGACATGGAATATATTACATAATTATAATAATTTTTTACAATGACATTATTAATAACTAAATGATGAAAATAAAATGAAATAATTTGATGATTGAAACGATACGAAATTACATAATGTAATAAAGCTACCTTAAAAATTATACCAAATTCGAAATTAAATTAAATTAGTTATTTTTTTGTTTTATGTTTTTTAGAGCAACGGTAATTAAGTCATAGCAAGAGAATTAAATTACATTAATAACTTATGGATACGTTGGTAATTTCCTTGAATTACCAGAGCTTCATAACAGTTTTAAGTTATAGGGAATGTGTCGTTATTTGAAGGCTGGGTTTATAAGTGATGAATAATGGGATTCAGAATGTGCAGAGTTGGTTGGTTGGGGGATTTGTGGGCAATATAGAGAGTTTAGAGAGAGAAAAGGATGATTATTAGTAAAACAGTGATCTCTAATAGCAGAGTTTGAAGGAGTAGTGAAAAAATTGTTGGTACGAGACGACATTCCGCCGCACTGAAAATTGGTGTAAGGAACTGCCAATATAGAAGTCTGTGCAGACATTACAATTAAATTTATAGACAATAGCAGACTTAAGAGCATACCAATTGTTTTTTGTGATTTAAAGAGAAGTATATAACGACAAGATAGTAATAAGGTTATTTTATAGTTGTCGGAACATGATAAGAATATTCGTGTAAATTTTTTAAAGTTTTAATAATAATAATAATAATTATTATTTTATAAATATATTCTTTTTTTACAGTATCATAAATAGGTTTGTTTCAAATGTTGGATTCATGAAGTATTAATAGTTTGTGTATTGAGTGAAGAAGGAATGTTGGTTTTAAATTTTGAGAAGAATTCATTATTCCAATATGCATTAGACGAGTAGATGAAGATGATGGTAGACTTGTGTAGAAGGGATCTAATACATTTACATTTAAAAGAGGTAAGGGTGTGGCTGAAAGTGTAATCCAGTCAGTAAAGATCCTTTTACTGTAATATTAGTTAAAAGTCCGTGGCCGTTTTTTTTATTATCGTAAGGTCGAGAAAGGTAGTGTAATTGTTTGTTCTTTCATTGTAAATTGGATGGTTTAGTAGCTTGGGAGTTGATATAGGTCAAAAATATGAACTGGATTTGTTTTAATAGTAGAGTGTATTCATATACTTTTGGATAATGAGTAGGTTTGAAGTGGTTGGGACATTGGTTAAGCCATAGTTTCGAAATGATTTAGTAATATTTGCTAGTAGCCTGAGAGGTGAACCTAGCTAATGGATTTTTTGGATTTTAATTCTGTTGAAGAGAACAGTGTAGTGGTAGCTAGAGCAGTTTTTGACATTGTTAATTGTAAATGGTATTGGATGATATGTTAATCAATAAGGTCGTGACATCGTGGTTGGAATGTTTGGTGTAAAGGATTCTATTTCGAGCTTGTCATATAAAGTATGATAATTTATGTCGAGAATTACGTTTTTTAAAAGTGTAGAGTTAGTTGGAGTAAGATATGGGTAAGGGGCTAGAGGGGGTACTAAAAATTTTTGTTAGTTTATAATTGTGGTGTTGTAAGTGCAAGGATGGGGACGGATTGAGTGTTGGGTTTGTGGACTTTCGGTAAGCCATATAAGATTCCGGGGGACTTTGAGTAGAGTGTAAGAGGATTTCTTATTTTGTTTATTTAAAAATATAATTTCTATTTGTTTGTTTTTATTTTTATAATTATTTTCATGTGTGTTAGGATATTGAATTGTTGAATTTATTCAGTTAGTGTGATGTATTGATTGTTCTTTAATTGTTGTATGGCTGAGGTAATTGATAATTATACATTTAACTTAAGGACAAAATGTTATGGTTTTAGCTAAAATTCTAACAATTATCTTAATTGATTAATTAACAAAAATGATTTTTAAAATATTTAATATATAATATATATATATATATATATATATATATTATAAATTATATATTAGTTATATATATATATAATATATTATATTATTTATATATATATTATATTATATATATATATATTATATAGTTATATATTATATATTTATATTATGCGTGGGTATGCATTTGTTTGTTGCTTCCATCAGGCCTTAAGATTTCATTTACTTAAATAATTTTCATCCAAAATTTTTATTAAAATTATTTTTTTTTAAATGGTACATTTTAAACATATTGGGGCGTATTTATTTTTATTTTGTCAGTTTAGGTTTTGTTAGTTTAAGATAGGTTTAAAATTGGTTAGGTTTAGTTATTCAAGATTACTTTTCTTATATATATATTATTATATTAATATATTATATATTATTATATTATATATATAATATAATATATAACTATATATATATATATATTTAGTAAACTGTAAACAAAATTTATAATATATATAAATTTCTATCTTATAAAATTACTAATTAATTATATAATAATTAGTAAACTGTAAACAAAAAAGTTTTATAATATATATAAATTTCTATATATAATATTATTATAATATATATATATATTATATATATTATTTATAATATATATTATATATATATTATATATATATATTATATATATTATATATTAATTAATAATAATAGTAAACTGTAAACAAAAAAGTTTTAGATTTTGGCAAATAATCCCAGTTGATATCCAAGACTGAAAACGGAAAAAATTGGGCAAAATGAAGGAAGCCTTTGTTAGTTGCAGAGAAGTTATGTTGCTTGGTGGTAAAGTGGAATGTGGGTAAGAATCTCACGTGAATGGTGGAAATGAGAGGTGATGATAAGCGGTTAAAAGTAGAGAAGAGTGTGGGGCTTGATGTGGATGCAATGTGAGGTCTTCAAGAATGATGACTTGATTTACAAGAGGAGAAAAAGGACGACTAAATTTGGCCATATACGTTTAGAAAATGAGGTAATGAACGTTTGAGGATGAATGGGCTTACAAGGGCATAGGAAGCTTTTCCTGGAAGGACGGTGAAGGTTGAGGAGTGAAATGGCGCGGATACTGCTAGGATAATGAATAGCGTGGTTTTTCATACTGATGAAATGGATGTGAGAGAGTCTGGCAGGGAACCTTCAAAAATCTGCATAACATTGAAAGCAATTAAGAGATGATAGTAAATGTATGGGGGTTTGATGCAGGGTTGGTACCCAAAAAAACAAACTTCTTGGGTTTTAGGTCTTTAACTTCTAATTTTGACATTTAAATCAATGTAAGGACAGGACCCCATAAAGTACCTGGGCTTTCTAGCTAGCTATGATGATAAAATTTTATTTTTATAATCATATGCATTAAAACTCTGAAAATTTAGTCCATTTTGAATAAAGCAATATATATATATTCAAGATTTGCACGCAAACATCCCGCCCCCCAAACCAAAAAAAAAAACTGGAATGTATTAAATTAATGTAATACAAAATCAAAAGCCACATTTATCCTTAGTGTTTTCTCTGATAGTTTATCAAGATAATAAGACAAAAAATTGCAATTTCGTAATTTTATTTTTTATATATGGGTTGAAAATTAACAATTTCATCTTAAATTTTAAACTTAAAGTAAATACTTGAATGAATGTATTTCATATTAAAATGTAATCTGAATCAGTATTAATTTTTGATCTCGAGTGCCTGTAAATTCTTACAAGCATTTCAGCCTTTTCTCTTCTCAATCAACAAATATATTGTCAAAGGTTCTCTATCAAAATCACTATAACGAGATTCTGTTGGCTGCAACCTCTTCAAGAAAAAGCTAGTGGAACCAAGTTTTAAATGATTTTTTTCTTCTTTCAATTCTACTATTTCCCACAATCCTTGTTGTGTCAACTTACTATAATTATCCTTGATCATAGCAGGAAGCAACTATCTATCAGCTTTGTGAACGCATGTCATCGATAAACTCTTACGATAGAGACTTCATTAAGCCTTTGCTCTTCCACTTGCGTTTTCAGTTTTCATTTGCCTAACAATCAACCATTAAATAAACTTTAAATATGTTAAAATTATTGTAAATTTTAATATTAACCATAAGTTATTGAATATTAAAACGAGTATCATATATATATATATATATATATATATATATTATATTATTATTATATATATTTATATATATATTATTTATCATATATATATATATATTATATATATATATTATATATTATAGTACTATTATAGTATATTATATATATATATTATATATTATATCTGTTAAATTTGCCAAAAGGTGACATGGACTCATTCTCTTGCTGTACCTCTTCAGAATATCCTCTTTATATGGTAACAGTTTCTTATATTTTGGAATTCTCTTCCTGCATCCGACATTATTATCTTTGGTGCTCCAAAGTATGTTACCCATTTATCTAATATTTTTTCTATAATTTCTTTAACTGGTTTATTTCTTTATGACCTCTCTTGAACATATCTTGTTGCTGTATCTATCATTACTATAAATTTATATTCTCTTACCTCCTAATATCTCTGACTAATAAATCACAACATTTGTGTGCCATCTCCCTCAATCAACTAATGGATGGTGGTTCGTGTTGGTTTACACATTTTTGACACGTCTTACATCTTTAAAATTTTGGTTCTAATTCTTCCATTACTTTTTTTAATATTTTTGAAGTAGTTTTACTTTTCATAGCTTCCTCTTTGAAATATTTTTTCTACTTGATCCATGAGCAAATTGTAGATGTAGCTATTAAACCTAATCTTTTTTCTTTTCATTTAATATTTTTCTATCTCTATCCATCCTTCCTTAAATTGTCCCATTCCAATTTCTTTTTCCTATTCCATCAGAAGTCAACAATCGTGTCCGGTTTCAGTTTTCTATTATTGGGTACACTCTGTAACATCACATGCTCATCTCCTCAGGTGTAATCAAATTCTTATCATCCTATTATCTATACACTGCTCTTACTCGTTCTTTAATGTTTTCTTTTCCTATCAAAAGAGGTATGTCTCCTTCAACTACATCTATTTTGTATTTGAACTCTCTTCCTTTATCTTGCATGGTAAATTTATTTCTTTATTATGTATTTCAATATCTAGTTTTGCAAATCATATCTGTACCTTCTTTTCTATTTGGCTTCTTTGACACTCTCCCTCATGTAATTTATCTGACATAATTTGATAAATATTGGCTGATAGTCATCATGGCTCTCCTACCACAGACTGCTCAGAATACTTCTGAATCTATATTATATCCAGCACTCTCCATCCAATTCACTCCTTATTCATTCTCGTTCCACTATCTCTTTATATATCTGCTTTCTCTTGATTCCACTTCGCAGCGGCAGCTTGTTTATGATTTGCTTCTCGAGCTTCACCACGATTCTTGAATGAAATGACCGGTTCTCTACCATCCTCAAACATCTTTCCCTTCCATTCGTTCTGAGAAAAAAACCCCGTCCAATTCTGTTTTCATGCATTCTCTACTTTCCTACTCGACACACACACCCCCACCTTACACATTCTCCTTCTTTCCTTAAGAACACATACTAGTTCAACCCCCCCCACCCCTCTAATCAGTTGATAATAGTTTCTCACTGCACGCAAGATCATACCAACTACATTCATAATCTCCTTGATACAACAATCCTCCTCCCTTCGCTCGCCTTTCTTCCCTTTGGTGTTCTTCTCTTACTCATATCCCTGTTCACATCACAGAATCCCATTACATAGCTCACATCACTTCCCCTCCCTGTGTTGATCTCCTACACTCTTTTCGCCTCTGTTAAACACACACCCACTTTATCCTGCAGATTACTCTTCTTATTCGATGATTCCGCTCCATCACTATAGAATTGTCTATTAATGTAAAAACTAAGTATTTCTTCGGATATGTCATCTCTGCTATGCTACTCCTTCAGTTTCAATTCTCAGGTTGTCGAATCTGAATATATAATCCTTTATACTTTTCAGTCTTCATTTGTTTGATATCTCTTCTAAATTCTTTATTTTGATAAACTGTAATAGTTCTCGAGTCCTTTTCATGGTAATTTTCTTTTTAGTAGGTCAAAAAATAGCTTTTCCCCTTTATCACGCATTATATCTTCCATAGACTATGTTCTTTCACTGTATTCAAAAGGCGTTTTCCTTTTCTTAATTTCATGCAATTAATCTGCTGCCTAGGGTATTTTACTTTCTCATTTCATTTATCTGCTTCAGCTTTCCTTAAATATTCGATTAAAATTCTCTTCTTTCATCCCCCTAAGAAATCTCGGAGCTTAATAATATTTTTCCCTTCATATATCTGTCATTAGTAGATATGAAATTTTGAGATTTATGATATAAATCACTGCTATTCATAAGGAGAGTTTTCTTACCGTTTGTTACTCTGCGTAGTTCCCGTCTTCTTATTGCTTATAATAGTTGTTTCTTGATAATCTTCTTCTTATTCTTTTTTCGTATTTATCTCATCGTATTTTATTCTTCTTATTTCATTATTTATTGATTTTGTTTCTGATTTGTTACTTGAAATGATTTACTTTCTACTCTACACACGTCTACCATACAATCATAAATAAGATTCTATCATAAACTGTTTATCAATTCCTTTTTTATCTCTTACTAAATTATTCTTATTTATCTATTAAATTATTAACTTAATGTTTATTTAATTTTTATTACTTTTTCTAACTTTTATCTGCTGAAAAGGATAAGAATATTATGTATTATCATTGATAATAAAGTTTCTCTCTCCTTTAGGGGGAGTGATTATGAGAATTCCGTAACTCCCCGAAACTATTGTACCGCCCTCTTTTGATGAACTAAAAAGTTCCCTTGGGTCGTCCGTAGGTGGTTGCACACCACTCTTAAAGTTTAAATTTTCGTATCCCCCTGAAACTTGGTACCCCTCTCTTATGATGACGTAACAGGTTACATATCTCTGGGTGGTTCGTAGGGTTTGATGCCCCATCATAAAGTTCAATTTTTTGAATTTTGTACCCTTCTGTTTGATGAACGTAACCTCGTGTAGACCGAGGTTACGTATCCTGGGTCGTCCCGTAGGGGTTGCACGCCAACTCTTGATGAGTTTAAATTTTTCAGCCCCCTATTTGGCAATGACCAGAATCCTCCTTGGCAAGTAGGATTAATCTCAATCAACTTTGTAACATTTACTAAACCAAGAAGAGATTTTTAATTTTTTACACACGCAGTATAAAATTTGAAATCACAATTAAAAACAAAAATAAAAAACGTTACAAAATTGAAAATAGCAAAATAATTTTATGCACACATTTGTCAAAAGTTTAAAATAAAGAGAATTGAAATAAGACTTAAATTTTTTCACAGTGAGAAAGACCAATAACAACAACAACAACAACAACAACAACAAGCTTACAATATAATGAATGGGATAATAAAAAAAAACAAACTTGAATTTAAATTTACTTTTTCTACTTGCCAAAAACGGTCACCTCTTTATTTCCATCTAAAGTAAGAAATTCAGCAATTGTTTTTCTATTGTCACAGGACTGAATTTTTAGCTGCATTTCTTAACAGATCTTATTTGTAGAAATGTAAGTTTTAAAAAGACAAGAATTAGAAGTTCAAAGTCTGAGAAGAGCGTCTCGCAATTTCTTAAATTCGTAAAGTTCCAGTAGTAAATAGCATTACAATAAGCTTTGGAATCTAATCATATTTTAAATTTATTACAATATATATATATATATATTATATACCCTAATATATATAATATACTATATATATATATTATATATATAATATATAATATATATATTATAGTATATAATTATATATATATATATATATATATATAATATATATATATATATATATATATATATATATATATTATATCAACGACTTATCTCTTTCCTAAGCTAAAGTTCTCTGAACAAATGATCTTGCTCATCATCATTATATCCTACATCACACACACTACCCCACCTACAACAATGTATTAACTCGAAAAAAAAGCGTAATTCAGGGAATGTGCTTTTTTCTTAACCCAAACAAAATCAGGATAACGGTAACAAAATCACTAGATTTAAAAGAATATACCATGCAAATAAATACAAAATAAAGAAAACAAATTATGATTTTTCAAACAAAAACAAAATAAAAAAAATGCGTATTACTTTTTATTAATCATTATCAATATATATAAAAGATAAAAATTCCCAATATAGAGTAATTAAAAATGAAAAAAAAAAAAAAAAAAAACCCAAAATTGATAAAACATATTCTAAAGATATTGATTAAATTGCTTTCTAGATACAAGAACTTACTTAAATCTAGTTCAATTGGGTTTTCATTATCAAAAATTTTTGTATTTGAATTACTCTCATAGTTTTTCCTCTTTGCTTTTTTCACGTTTACTCTTATAATAGTGATCCTACTCTTAATAATAAATAAACATATGGTAGTTAAATATTACCAATAATAATGATAAATAACATAACAAGAGCAATTATAAAAAAGAACTACCGCAGTCTTATTCATACGAACGACTTACCTAATACATACCATATATACTATACTCCCATATAATATAAATATAAAAATATAGTACACATATATAAAAAATAATATACTACTATATACTAAGAAATATATACCTACTAATATATATATATATATACACATTTAATATAAAATATAATATTACTAATCTATAATATATATATATATATATATATATATATATATTATATACTATATATATAACTATAGTATATATACATATTAAGCGGAGTATCTATATATGATATATATAATATTATATATATATATACATATATATATATAATATAGTAATATATATATAATATATATATATTATTATATATCCCTATATATATATATAACTTTAGTCTAAGTATAGTATATACTATATATATATATATATAAATATATATATATATATATATACTATTATATATATATATATATTATATATATATATATATAATATAATATATATATATATATATATATATATGAGAAAGATTTTTATAATAAACTTATACAAAACTAAATTGATATTGCAGAAAATAACAATTTTAATAACCGCAAACTATAAAACAAATTCTATATGACTATAATATTCACATATATAAAAAAGAAAAATTATATATTGAACACAAAATATTATCACGAATAAACAAACAAACATATACAAATAATAAAAATTATGAACTGACAGACAAACAGACAGACAGAGATGAATTTTCTAGAAAAACGCGAAATGGAGTAATTTTAAGACGATGTTTTTTTAGTCGTTCATTTCAACAAAGATCGTCAGCGTTGATGGTCTTCTTGATACGTAAAAGCATCGTGGTATACCATTGGTCAAGACGGGAAATTGAATCGTAGTCCTTTACCGTATCTGTGAAGGCATCAACGTTCTGTTCCTCTAGGTGAGTCAATAGAGACTGAAAGTAGTACAACATAAACAAATAAATTTGAACAACCACATGAGCTAATAATATTTTTACTACCCTAAAAACAACCAAACGGTTTCCACAAATAAAATTAAGTCTTGAATAATTAAAAAATAAATTTATTAGACTGTTACTACACTCCACGAGGAAGGAGGTAACATTTATTAACTCCTCTGCTAAAATGAAAAAGTATGTCAAACAACATATAAAAAGACTTTTAATATAATCAACAAAGAATAACTACTACTACTACTACTAATAATAATGACTTTTTTGTTTTTTGTTTTTTTCGCATGTTTGTTTTTGTCTGCTTTTGCTTATATATTTCCATCACTGCGCTTGTTATGTTGGAGAAGACTTTTTGCCCGACTGCATGCTCCTTATGCTTTAAAGATATGTATAAGAGCACCTTTTTATTTGTCTTGTCTTTTACTAATTTTTGTTTCTCTCTTTTCAGTGGTAAGTGATGGTCGTATTTGGCCATAAGTAATATTTATTAAATAAACATTAAAGGGAGTTGGTAGGTTTCCTCTGTAGGAGGAACATAGGTGGGGAGGAATAGGAACCTGAAGGAGAACACAGGGTTCACTGTCCGGGCCCGGGGAGATTTGCCTGGGTTTCTGTATAGAGTGGTGTATATTCCCTCCCATTTAGTTAAAGTAATACATATCTCCCTGTTATATCTTATAGCTACAGTGGTAGCTAATAAACAAAGTAGAAAGTTTCATTTATATTTGTGGAAACTGGAATAAAAGTGGACAAAGCCGGCAGGAAAATGCTTTTAATAGCTTCTTCCAGTATCATGACTGTTTCTTTAGGTAACTCTTCTAAAAGATATTCCAATGTTGATAATATATTTTTAATAATGTTTTAATTAATAAGGATGCCCTGAAGAAAGTTATGAACGCTCATGAAAGGCAATTGGTTTCTCTAAAGCTCATAAGGATCTATAAGGATTGATGTCACACTATCGTAAAATGCAACCGGAAAACGAAAATTCTGAAAGGATATAATCAATTGTCCCTTCAATCAGGAGATGGTATGTAGTTTCAGGTGAAGAGCTTTATGTATTATTTGATGGACCCGTAAGTCCCTTTACTTTCTGTCAGAATTGTTGAACCGAAAGAGGTGTTAATGAGGCTGGTGAAAAAGCGATGAGCTCGAAGATTCCCCAAAATATGATGTAGTCATGAGTAATCTATGTGCCTCCTAGACCATTGTATAGGTTCATTCTAAAGTCACGGCTTAGAAGATAAATGACAAAAAAACAACTCCTCATAAGAAGTTTCACCGCACGGAGTTCAGCATCTAGGGAAGGGGCATAATAGTCAGCGGAGGGAAGCCCCCGTCAAGTTATTATAAATTTCACAAGAAGTAGCCCCAAAAGTTGTATACGTGAGCAGAAAAGCGGTAAATGAACAGTTTGTTACTGACGAGATAGATGTGAGGAGAGTTTGGAGGGAACATTTCGCAGTCTGCATAACATTGGTAGGTGATGAAGAAGTAATAGTGAATATGTATCGGATTGATAATGCAGAGATGAAGCATGCATTCTTGGGGATGAGGAATTAGTTAGGTCACGGAGGTAAAATAATTTTATATGTATGTTGGGATGGAGGTGGAGATTGTGACAACGCTGTATATGGAAGTTGTGTAACAAGGTGTATGTAGAGGATGTAGTTCCAGAGGACTGGATTAAAGCAGTGATAGTACTTTTGTAAAAGGGTATGAGATAAGAGGAACTGCAGAAACTACAGGGAGAAATTAATTGTATTGAGGTAGACAGACGAAATATTGTTTAAATTTTGGGTTAACAGAGTGTATCGTATGACTTTAGAGGCTGATTGTTAAAAAAAAGGTGCATTTTGGAGTCATAGAGATGCGTGTGATCAAATATTCACATTGGAATAAAAAATAAGAGAGAAGAGAGGAGAACGTATTAGGTTTGGCAGGAGCTTAATAGGGCAAGCAGCTGTAGGCAGCGTAGTAACAAATATATCAGTGCTGGTGGTAGGCTGGTTGCAATGTAACTAAAGTATGTATGTGACAGTGTAACAGAGGTGGGTGTTTTTCCGTTTAGTAATCTTGAGTATAGGTTCAATATTAATAATGGAGTTAGGCTGAGATTTGCTCAGTTTTCATGGCTATTTAATTTATATATAGATGGGATGATGAAAGAATTTAAGGTAGGACTGGCAAGGGAGTGTGTTAGACTGAGCGAAAATGGTAAGAGAATGGAGGGTATCCTGCTTATTGTACGCAAATGATTCGGATTTGTGTTGTGAATCTGAAGGGAGTAGAAGTTTGGTAGATAGGTTTGGCTGGGTATGTAAAAGGAGAGGGGGTCGAAAGTAAATCTAGATAAAAAGTAAGGTAATGGTGGTAGGTGAGGAGAATCAAAAGTTTGAAATTAAGTTGGATGGTATACAATAGGAACAAATATCCGAGTTTAAACTAAAATGTTGAATAAAAAAGGAATGGATGGTGCAGTGTAGTAGGAAAGTGACTGGAGCAATTAAATTATTGGTGAATGCAAGAGGGTTTTAAATCTTACAGCCTCCACAAACGCTTTGTTAAGCAACTTAGATATCCAGTGAATCACAATCTTACCTTCATTCTTGATCATTTCACCAGTAATTCCATCTATACTTGTTAATTTACCATTCTTCAACTTTCTCACTCTACGTATTACTTCCTCCACAAAATACTTACCACTTCTTACATCATCACACCCGATCACTACGTTCACTATCACCTTTTCATCACTACCAATGTTAAGCATATTTTCGAAATGCGCCCTTCACACTCTCCTCACGTCCATCTCATTAGTCATGAAAGCACCATCCCTATTCATTATTCTATCAAGATTCCCCTTGTTATCTTTCTTAACCTTCGTGCTTCCTTCTAAAACAACTCCCGTTTCCTTGTAGTTCCTCATTCGTTCTCATTCCAAACTGTTCATATATCTCATTTTTTCTCCTACGTATGTAACTCTTTTCCTCCCTATTTTTTTCCATGCACCTTTCTTTCGAAACCTTTTCGTTGGCTATTAGGGCATTCAACCACAAATCATTTTTACTTTTTACCACTTGCATCACCTCTTCGTTCTACCATTCACTACTGACATTCTACTTCCTACTTTAGTACACCCACGTACTTCTTCTCTAGCATTACTAGCAAACGCTTCTTTCCTTTGTGTTCAGATTTGCTCAGTTTCATCTTGTTCACTTTCAAATGACTTACTTGTAAGTGCTCCCACATATTTTTCCTTTTAACTTGTTCACTTAACTTCTCACTTTTGACATACCCCACTGCCTTCCTTTTTCTCCCTTCTCCATCCATGCCATCACTATTTTAATCTTACATAAAACAACATAATGATCTGATATTCCCATCCCCTTCACTGGTTTAACACCCATCACATACTTCAACATCCTCTTCTTCACCAACGCAAACACCAAACTATCACACACCACACACCACACCACACAAAACAACAACTCACACTCCACACACATCACACTAACCATCACATATCACCCTCCACCCAGACACACACTAACCTCACCCAAACACACAACACAAAACCAACATCTAACGAACCAAACCCACCAACCACACCCTCACCACACCCACACACAATACACTCACCGAGCTCTATCAAAGCTATGCAAGCGAACAACTCATATCACTACGACCACACCCAACATATCTCCAAATACTATACACATCAAAAGAAATCAATAAACCTTCTGCCATTATTATTTTTTATTCGTTATATAATATATTATATAATATATATATTATATATATATATTTTTATATATATATATATATATTTATATATAATATATATATAATATTATATATATCTATATAGTATTATATTATATAATATATATGATATATATATATATATATATTAGTCGATATAAGGGGTTTGTCATATTCTCTTACTGCTTTTCTTTTCCCGATGCATGTGTACGCACCCTTACCCCCAGTCTTGGCATTCGGCAGGAAGATGAACCAGAAAGAAGAAAAGAAAGAATAGTAAATATAATATCAAAATGGACACCAAAAATTCACCTGAGGAGTTTTGCATTCTCTTGAATGCTGGAACGTGGTACATTTTTGATATTTGCTGGACGAGCATTTTACAGGCGGTCAGTTAAATCATTGAACCAGTATGGTACACACAAGAGCTGCTCGGAACATAATAGTTCCCTTTTCCATTGGCATCTACATACTATACTATGCATCTTATCTTACACTCACTCAAAGCAGAGCACATTATTCCAACGAGGCAACTATCGCTCTGACCAAGCTACCCTACCCAAATACCCAAAATAACTATACCAAAAGATATATAAAACTGGTGAGATCTTGGGAATCAATGAAGAATTGAATTCAGAATAAAATTTTTAGAAACAAATTTATGGGAAAGGAGGATATGTCTTTACAAAATACTTTATATAAAGCTATTTGAAGCGATCTAAAACGTGCTTTATAAAAACTCAAGGTACTGGGTATCACAAAGAATTGACCATATATAAAAACATTGGTCATCTAGTAAGATCCTCCAACCATATGAACAAGGATTTGAGAACTCAACCTCATTTCTATAAGCAATTAAAAGGTAAATTATAAACAATGAGGAATAAAAGCTAAATCTCTGAGTATTCAGAATGACAACGTATGGTACAACAAATTTACTATCACACAGGAAGATAGCAAAGAATTTCAGCTGATGGAGTTACAATTAAAATCACCCTTTTCTATGTTACTCATTTTAGATCGTACGTGCCTAAAACTGAACCTGAATGGTCAAGACTACAACTCAAAGTTCCAACTCTACAGGAGCTTCAAAACTAAAAACCTTCAAATATCATAAAAGCTTCTTTCATTCTATACCATTTTTTTTTTTTCAAAAATAAAAAAAAAAATCCAAAAATTTCCTTTTCAATTTGATTTTCAAAAAGACCTCCAAATCACACAATAATAAATAGCAAAATCAACAAACCATTACCTGTTCATAAATTTTAATGGCTTTTTCATAATTTTCCATCTGAGCTGCAAATTGTGCTACTTTAAGAAGGCATTTATTTGATGACGAATTATTTTCCTCCCCTTTGAAGTAATCGGATGCCTGCTCATAATGCTGTATCGCCTTTTCCATATCCGCAATCTAAAAGTTTAAAACAATTGTCAAAACTGGAAGAGGAATCAAGTTGAATACCTGCATATAGGATTAGTGGCAAACCCAGAGTTAAATTATTATTATTATTATACGGCTATTCCTATTATCCACTTGCAATACCAATGTAAAATCTACATAAGAGAAGAAAAATGTAAGGAAGATAAAGATAAATAAATTGAAATAATCTTTTCATTATTAATTAATTTATTTTTAATTTTCCTTACTTTTTTTAATGAAAAATAAGAGGAAAGTTTGCAAATTAGGTAGCACTGAAGAAAAAAGTGAGAGTTCTCATTAGTTAATTATATTTTACTACGTTCTTTCATCTTTTTTTATTATTATTCCAGACCTTATAAAAATATTATAATAATTTAGTTTTTATAATAGTTTATTCTTATGCTTAGATCCTGATGTTGATAAATAACTAACGAGCATTACTTTTAATATAAAGAAATAACTATAAGTAATATTAAAAGGCATTAGGAAAATACTATTTATCATGATTATAAAAAAAAAAAATAATATAAAAAAAGAAAGTTAATACTTCAAATTTAAAACGATCGAACAAAGAAGAAAAGAATAATACTTCAAATTTCAAACAATCAAAGAAAGAGGAAAGCTAATAGTTCAAATTTAAGAAGAACCAAGAGTAGGAGAAAGGCCAGATAATAACACACCATCATATACACAATTGAATCGGTGAGTGGAAAAACAGTATAGACCAAGGTCGGACAATTTGAAGTCAAACTATAAAAATCAGTCCTAAACAGGGTTTCACGCTGACATGAAGAACAATACTAATAAAAAAAGACCACCAGATATTGAAGATGTTAGCTATAGCAATGTTACCTGCATTAATTATATATATTAGGGTGGAATTTTCAGACTGCAATGAATTCTCACTTGGGGGTATAAAGGTGCTACGCCCCTCCCCCCCAATCTGGGTATAGGAAGATGATGATAAATTATATATGAAAACAAAAGTAATTTTTGCTAATATCTCAGAATGAGGTTTTTGGATCATTACAGATTTTCCACTCATCCATTTTAACACGCACTGACCAATGGTCTACGTCTCTACGATACACATCTTTCTGTGAAATAAAAGATTTTCTTCTGTTTTTAACATTAATTTTTATCGAGGTTCCTCAAAAATAACTATTTTTCGAATCCTTAAATTTACAAGTGGAGAAAGGAGCAAAGAAAGGAAGAAGAAAAATAATATATTTAATTTCTCCATTGTAAATAAATTTATATGTATGCATGATGTATGTATGTATGTATGTATGTATGTATGTATGTTTATAATTATTATTATTATTCGTAGTAGTAGTAGTGCCATATCTAAAAACTTTGTTGTAAATCAAAATTTATTTTAAGCTATATTTGAACAAATTTCAGATTCTTACCTCTGTTTCATAAATGTCAGCAATGCTTTGGTGATGCTTCGCAGCCATTGTGAATTTGCCCATATCAGTGTAAATTTCAATAGCTTTAAGAAGACTGTTAACTGCCTCTGTAACATAAGGAATATAATGAACGGAGAAGTGATGTATAGATTTATGCACATTTCTAATAAAGTATCAATCCATGGTATTAAAAAAAAACAAAAACAAAAAAACAACAACAGGTTAATCATTCTTGTTTCATCTCGCAATAATTACAAAAAAACATATAACAAAATATTGAAAAAAAATTAATTGAAAAATTAACTTGAAAATAAGACCAACACTGATCCCCCTCCCTCAGAAAAAAACTTTAAAGTAAAAGAAATTATAATCATTTATATAGAAACCACAGTATAAGATTTATAATCCTAAAACAAAGTATTACGATATGTGAGGATATTAGGCTTTGTGGTATAAAGTTAAAATATGAATGCTTTTTTATACTATTTTTTTTCTTCAAAAACTGATATTAATAAAAAAAAGTAAAAACTTTTAAAAACAAATACCATTTGGATCAGTTTTTTTGTAGCAATTTCCGGCTTCAACAAAGTTGGTAGTGGCATCGAGTCTAGACCCCGCTTTCAGATGAAGGTTTGCTAGTTCAGTAAAGGCTTGAGCAGCAGATCCCCATTTTTTGGCCATTTTAAATTTGTTAGCTGCTTGCTGATACAAATCCATTGCTTCATCAACTTTTGACGATCCTCTGCAAATAAAAATTACATATTGCTTATTCTTTTTATATAAGGAATATATATATATATATATATATATATATATATATATATATATATATATATATATATATATATATATATATATTATATAATATTATAATATAATATATAATATTAATATATAATATATATATATTATAATTATATATATATATTATATATATATATATTATATATATAGTATATATAATAATTACTTTTGTACTGCGGGTCATTTCGAACCGCGTGACTAAAAGACAAGTAGTAACTGTCGCGTTGGGGTCCTGCTATCACTTTTATGCCCTAGAATTGTTCAAGCATGCCTCAGATATCTGGTGAGTGTTTGCGCACTCTAACCTCAGTACTGGGAAGCCGTGGGACAGATGATGATGATGATGAAAATTTTGTAAGAGTAAGTACACTAGGTCGGGATGATCTTTGTGAATTTAAAGAAAAAAAATTAGTCCTTAAATATAAAAGTCCAAAAAGACTACATACACTAGTTTTGAAAATACAAACGGTTTGATTAGTGGTGTACCAAGTTTAAATTTAGGGCAGTGTACGAGTTAAAAAATTAGGTCATTTCAAAGTATGAATCTGAGTCGAATCCAAAGATTTTGCAAAACCCCATTGAAATAAAAATGTAAATAAATTATTGAATCAGGTGTGTGATAGCGATTCTATAAAATGAATATATTTTTAATCTAAAGTACATCAAAAATAATTCAATAATTTAATAAGAACTATTTAATATAATAATTCGTGCATTTATTTGATCAATTACAATGGGTTTATCTATTTTGCATTGCTTGTAGATATCTATGTATAAAAAAAAATTTAGTTTAACTAATGTATTTTCTATTCTATCTATGTATTAGCCGACCCTCGGCTCCCAAGGACTGGGGGTGGGGTGTGCAAACAAAACATACACCAGAAATATAATTGTTAAGAAGATCATGTAATGATAAATTGAATAACTGCTAAGAGAAATGTGTAAAAAGGAGACTTCAGAGTCAAAATCCAGCCTGAAGCTTCAACCCACCATATGCAAATCAGTTCATGTTAACATCTTCGTCACAAATGTCATGGTTTCATTCCCTGCGGCCTAGGCAATACAAACCCGGCCCTCACCAAAATCTCGACAAATTCACTGATATGATTGCAGCATTTCTTCTTCGCCTGGCTGCCAAAGTTTCTCCATTCTTCTCCTTTCTTCACTGACGTTTCTCTATTACTCAGGGTTGGTGATTTTTTTGATTTTTTAAAAAAATCAAAAAAATCAAAAAATAGAATGATTTTTTTTTTTATTTATTTGATTTTTTTGAGGCACAAATTGCCCTTTTAATATTATTATTATTTTTATAAAATTAGTACATGATCCTAATCTATTTTACCTTGATAATATAAGTTCACTAAAATTTATATAATTTATTCTTGTGGTCTAATTATTTTTTTTAAATTATATATGATAGGATATACTGTATAAATATATCTGGAGTTAATCTAATTTTATTTATTTCTTTATTTTGAAAAATGATTGAGGGGACGAGAGAAGAATTTGCTTATATATTATATATGAAATATTATACTGCGTACTTATATTCATTGAAGCAAACCACATAACTAAGAAATAAATTTTTGAATTTTTCCAAAAAAAAAATTCTTCAAAAAATATAAAAAAGAAATAAAAAAAAATCAATCTTCATAGAAATGAAATTTCGACCTTTAATAACTGTTTTGAATCAATTTACTTTAGAGCAGTTGCGTATTCCCTGCGTTTGAAACATGCCCAAATTCTAATTAAATCAATGCCCAAATCGTCCTGAACAAGTGGTCATAAAGAATCAGGGTTGGGGATTTTTTTTGATTTTTTTTTAAAAAATAAAAAAAATAAAAAATTACCTATTGTTTTTAATTATTATTTTTGTTAAAATCATTTCAAATATTTCTCTTATTTCGTAGGCTGATAAGAAGTAATTTTTATAATTCTGCTAATTATTATTTTAGTTTAAGTTATTTAAATTATGTACCATATATATACTGTATAATATCTGAGTAATTTAATTTTATTTATTTCTTTATTGAAAATGATTTGAAACTTACGATTGATGAATTTGTATGAAATAGATACAAACTGTACCTATCAACTTAAATGAACAGTGAATCAACGAGGAATAATTTATTAATTTATAAATTTTTTTTATTTTTTTTTGTAAAACAAATCAAAAAATTCAAAAAAAATCATGATTTTTCCATAAAAAAATCATAATTGATTTAATCAAGGTTGATTAAATCAATTTTTTGATTTAATCAGTAATAACCCTGCTATTACTCAATCCACTTTTCCTTTGGTTTCCCAGATGGACGATTCCAACCCGCCAACTCACTCTATACACCCTCTTATACCAACCAACTATCATCCATCCTTTCCACATGACCAAACCATCTTAATACACACTCATTTATTCTCCCATTCCCACCTTTCGCCACACCACACAACTCCCTAATAAGCTCATTCATCATTTTTATCAATTTTCTTCCACACCAAAGTTTTTGGGTGTTGGTGCTGATCACGATCTATCTATGCTGAACAGATTGTACCTTAGAAGCTATACCTCCTTATTCCATTAAACCATACTTTTTTCTTGAACAAAAGGTTCATACCTTCATTAAAATAACATATAAGGAAATGTCCGACCACCTGAACCGACACCACAACCCTGGAACTTACTCACTCTCCACTCCATTTATTTCTTACACAAGTTACTCTGTTAACATACATACTTTTAATTTCATTCAACAGTCTATCACCAACACCATATATCGTTAATACCTGCCACAGAGTTTCCTTATTAATTCTGTCATATGCCTGTTGCAAGTCCATAAAAGCCAAATAATAATTCCTCTTCTTCACTCTTATTTTCTCACTCACTTGCTTCAATGAGAATATTTGATCTACATGTCATCTACCACTCCTAAATGAATCTTGTTCTTCAACAATCAACCACTCAGCCACTTGATGCACTCTTTCAACAAAAATTCTAGCAAATATCTTCCCTATCATACTCAATAAACTAATCCCCCTGTAGTTTCTTCAGGTTTCCTAATCTATCTTACTCTTATAGAAGGTTACTATCACTGCTCTCCTCCAGTCTTCCGGAATAAAAATTTTGATGATAAAAAATAATATAGCATTAATTAGAACGCCTCGTAGAGTAGGAGGTTGACTCGTCGACCCTCATGCAAGAGGACGCTGGTTCAATCCTCCGTGTAGCAGTTTGGGTTTTATCTTCCTGGGGGCAAGAATTAAAACTTGGCTGCGAACACGTTGGTGGCGCTGGTTTGGGATAGCCGGTCTCAAAGTTCGATTTCCTGTAGTCCCCCCATGTTACCCTCTGAGAAGGGGATAAAGCACGTTAAAAGGAAGTTTTGTTTTTTTTATTATTAATTAACTAAAATTTGCTTTTCCTCTTCTTAATGCTTTCAATTAGAAACTAGAAAAATACAGGTAAAGCTAGATCAAAGTACATAAAAAAATTGTTGAAAAGGAATGTTATTTTTCTTGCATGCAAATGGAAACTTTTTGAGAAGCGCTCAAATATCATTCTCAAATTGTGTCCTGTATTGTTGATTGATGTTATTTACAGAAGACTGGAATCGTTGAAGGAATATTATTTAACAATCCAAGAAAGAAAGGAAATATCTCATGATTTTATCTCTCATTTATTTACTGGTGTAAAAAGAGTTCACAATTTTGACAAAATTTTAAGATAGCATCTTCAGTCTTGATTTTCTATAATGATACATGTCCTCTCAATGATCCTCCTAAAAAAAAACTATGTATGGGATGGAGGAATCAAATGCAAAAATAATTATGTTACTACTCATTTTAGATCGTACACATCTAAAACTGAACCTGAATAGTCAAGACTACAATTCAAAGTTTCAACTCAAGGTAAAGCAGAGAAAGCCATGGTACTCTTAAAATATTTTGAAAATAAGGATTGAGGAGCAGATAAGAGGATTTCTATTGCATCTTTATAGAACTTTAGCATGATCAAGAAGATTTATTTATTATTTCTCTAAGGTCAGTGCATAATCTTTGATTACTAACAATACCAGAGAATTAGATAGTTGGATCTCTGCATCGTAGAAAAGTAGACTTTTAAGTTAAACAGAAGCTCACATTATGCCATTAGGAATAAAAGAAAATATCTGGGCCTCAATATATACAACATATGAAAGATTGTCCAGATATGATCATCCAATGAAATTGTCAAAATATTATCCAATGAGATGCCCAATGCCTTACCTTGTAAAGGTAAATTGAAAAAATTCTATGAAGGCTTAACTTTGTCTCAAATAAATTTAGCTGCTACCCTTTAACTTATAAGCAAAACTTATTGTATATACTTTGATTACAGTTTAAATGGCACATTCAAAATGTAATAAGCACCAAGAATAATCAACAGAATTATTAGATAGAAAACATCTTCATCAAACTCTTAATTATAGTGTTTATGTCATATGGTTTAAGAATGATAGATTCATAGGTTGTGCTTTTAAACATAATGAATTTTCATTTCAAATGAAACTCTCATTCATCTTATAGTAAGTACTGTATTTACACAGTATAGTTATGTAATATACAGTTTCTCATACATTAAAATCAAAACCTAACACCATGGTTGCCATTTTTTGCAATTCTCTTCCTCAAACAATGGCAATGCAAAAACATTTTGAACTCATACATGAGACTTATAAAACGCGTTGAGAGGCAGATAAATTTCATTTGGATTTCAAAATGTAGAAACAGAACTTCATGATGAAACAGATGTTACAACAAAGGATTCTTTCATTCTATGAATTTCCGCTACATTAAAGTTCTCAAACATTGAATTTAATATATTAATAAAAAATAAAAAGAAAAAAGATGCAATTTATGTCAAGACAATTCAAATCTTTCGTCAGTTACTAGGCCTCAGTCCAAGATTCAAGATTAGTGCAGCTATGTATAAGTACGGTATGTAGACAAGAACAAATTGAATTGACTAAACTCAGGTTTGACTCTCTTTATTTTGAATAATTCACCTTTTCAAGGATACTGCAATCAGATGCCATAATTGTTCAGTCAGATTAACTCTAAAACATGTTCATTGAGTGCCCTATTTTAGGTCATCAGAGAAGTATACTACCAATTTGTTTTAATAATACTTTGAATTTAAATAGGGAAATATTTTTGCTTGAACTATTTTTGAATCTTTACATTTTGATTTTCATATACAAGTTAATTTATTTAGCTTTATTTGATATTCTTTTAAAATATTTGTACCTTAGTGCAAAAACAACCATTGTCACAGTTTGGCCAAATTTAACTCTCAAGACATATTTTTCAAAATTTTCAATGCAATAACAACCAATGTTATATGATGATTATTGAATGAGACACAACAATTTTACCTTACCAACATCAATCATAACGTTTAATGATTTTTTTTTTTAAATCACACAGCTCAAAACTGTTTTTGTTTTTAGACATTAACTATTATAGGCCTATACCCTTGCATGTATTTCTATTACTCCATTGTGACCATTAATTTATTTAATATAAGAAAATACTTAGCCAAAGCAAGCAAGCAGCAAAAAAAAAAAAAAAAAAAAAAAAAAAAAAAAAAAAAAAAAAAAAAAAAAAACATTGCTGGATTCATTCAAGGACTTGGATTTGGTACATCACTGTTCAACTATTATGAAAAACTTTATAAAAAGAAAGTATATTACAGATAATGGAGTTTAATGTGATACTCTTTAACCAAGAGAAAGATAAGAGATTGAAGTTTGTGAAAATGACATAACTATAATCCAACATGTGCTATCCAACAGATTCACATTTGAATTAGCATTTGTAACCTTCATGAAATAATGTTCTATTAGTTAAGAGGCTACTTCCCAAAGATAGATAGCTTGAGGAGCTGCACAAGTGTTGATCTAAATATTAATAGAAAATGCGGAATCTCATAAGAGTGGAAAGACTAGGAAAAGTAAGATAAGCTATGTTGTCAATTGGTGATATTATATAATAATTTAAAAATTATATTTGTCAATGTATGGTCTCTCCAAGACAAAGGGTGCCACAATTTGATCAAAAAATATAAGATGGAATTTAACGAATAATGGCAGGGGATTGTATGTGTTCATCATGATATAAGCCTGATATTAATCATAATTAAAAATTTATAAAATGGACAGCAGTCAGTTTCATCATCAATGTGTAATTGGAAAATATCAACATTCCTGAATTTTTAGGTACATAGGATAACTACTAATGAGAACAAAGACTAAATGATGATAAACTTCTAAAATAGCAATAAAGTTTAGTTTTAAAAAAAAAAGAAAAAAATCTTTAAAATCACTAGTAGTGTTAAATAAATTGTGAATGAAATAAGAATGAAAATTTTATCTGCAAGATAAACTAACAACACAAATGGCTAAAAGGGAGAAATATGGTCAACTTTTTGCTGGAAATGTAATAAAGTAGTAAAAGTTAACCTTTAATTATTTTATAACATCTTAATTAATTAAAAATAAATTCACTTATAAAATAGATAAAGTTATGTAAATGCTTACTTTTATACAAATAGAGGTCTACCTTATTTCTAGAAATCATTTAAATCATATTTAAAATTTATTACCTGAATAATTTATTTTAATCTTACCCAAATAATGCACCAAAAAAGCCTTTAGAAGAGCTAAGCTTTTTCTCAGCTTCTGCCATCATTTGAATTGCTTTCTGTTCTGAGTCACCCATTGTTATAAAGCTTAGTTGATTTTTTCAAAAAAAAATAATTAGTTAATTAAGTAAAGCTTATCCTGAAATAATAATAATAATAATAATAATAATAATAATAATAATAATAATAATAATAATAATAATAATAATAATAATAATAATAATAATAGGTATTTTGGGCCCATTAATTAAAGAAAAGTCTACTTTGGATTGTCCTAGACCAAAATCTTTAATGAATTGCTTTACCATCAGTTATGGAGAGCTTATAAGCACCGAATTTGTTGGTTCCAACTCTGGGTCCATTTAAAAATTTTTTAAAGCTCTTGCTCCATTTACTACATTTATTAATTCATTAATTCTAGGTTATGAAGTTTATGAAGCGTGTAATGAAAAATAATGCTTACTACTGACCCCTTTGTTTTCACGTAAAATTACAAATATGAAAAAAATTTCATAGTAAACAAAAACTGCTTTTGCTCCAGCTCTGTTTAATCTTGCTTACTAAATTACCAGTTATAGTTTATGTAGTGGCAAGCTATAAAAAATGATTCTTCACATATAATGCAAGCAAGCATATATATATATATATATATATATATATATATTAAATACATAGGTAAGAAATATATTATATATATATATATATATACTATATATATTATATATAACAACTTTAAGAAGATACGATAAAATGGGGGAAAATCGGTCAAGGAGGGGAGAATCAGTCACTTTTTAATTTTCTTAATATTTTTGTAAATAAAAACAATTTTCAATTTGAGAAAGGTTTTTGAAGTAGTAAATAGAATATATTTTAACCATATATAAAAATTTAAGTAAATAACTTACACCTACAAGTCAAAAAAATTTCCCCCATTTTGAAATTTTTTTTTTTTTTAAATTGAAAAAAATTCTAAGATCTGGTGCAATCTCGTAGAATTAAGATATCAGAATTTCGATTTAGATGCATATTGGGAAGTCTATTTTTAACATTTTCCATGTAAAAAATTTAAAATATTATGCTTATTTTTAAAGTTATAAGTGTTTTCAATTTCAGGAGAAAACCAGTTGGGCGTCTGGGAAAACCAGTCAATATAAACATATAAAAATGTCAATTTTTTTTTTTAGTTTTTATGTATGGTAGACTATAAAGACATTTGTTTAATGTTTCCTATACCTATTTTTCTTTCATTATTATTATTATTATTATTATTATTATTATTATTATTATTATTATTATTATTATTATTAATAATAATAATTATTAATTATTATTATGAAAACTTTTTTAATGTGCTTTATCCCCTTTTATATAATAATAATAATAAATTAATAATATTAATAATAATAATGATAATAATAATAATAATAATAATAATAATAATAATAATAATAATAATAATAATATAATAATAATAATAATAATAATAATAATAATAATTAAAATTATCTTCTATTTTTTCTTTCTGATAAATAATTTTATTATAAATAGTATTTCTTATACGTATAATTATTAATATTATTATTATAATAATAATAATAATAATAATAATAATAATAATAATATAATAATAATAATAATTATAATAATTATATTATTATTATTGTTACTATTAAAAATTATTAAAATTGATTGTCATAATTTAAATTATAAAATTGTAAATTTCTTTTTGTCAACAAGTTTACGTGAAATGTGCGTACATAGGCCTACTCGTAATATAAAGTGCCTATTTTGTTAAAAAGTGTAAATATTATTATTATTATTATTATTATTAATGATTAAAATTTATTGTCATAATTCTTTTTTTTTTTTTTCAATGTTTATTTAGCATAAAACGATGAAAATAAAATTTCATATAATTTTGGCTTTCCAAATCTCTATTGAAAACTGTCAATAAAATTTAACTTAGACTTGTGTTTTTCTATCCAAATTAATTTTATAACATTATTAAAATCTACTTAACATTTAAATTATAATTAAAATTAGTTTGGACAAGCACAAACGTAATAATATTTAATGACCATTTCTCCCCAAAAAAATTGACCGGTTTTCCCCGAATTCAATTTTTTAAAAATGGAATTTTTCACAAAAATTTCAAAAATATTTATTTCAACATTTTTATTATTTTCATTATTCTACAACATTAAGGAAACTCCAAATGTGAGAAAAAACTATTAAATATAGATGTAACTTAAAATTTCGATTTTTCATGATTCATTAAAAAAAAAAAAAAAAACGGAGATTTTTGACAGATTTCCCCCATTTACGGTAGGTAGATAATAAGCATAGATAGGTAGCCACATTATGGCCTACCAAGACTGTTGAAGTCAAAAAGAAAAATAGTTGCTATTTGGCTCATCTTACAAATAACTAACCCAACTTCATAGCTACACATGGCAACATGGAATTTATTAAAGTAAATTATGAACAAATATATCAATTAAGCTAACCTACAAAGCCAAGTCACTCAAAATGAACTCAGATACTAGATCTAACATTGGTCAAGTCAAAAAATATCCTGCACATCCAAATATGGCCTATATAAGCTGAGTCAATTTATATATACCTTGATCATCCGTCTAACTTTTTCTTAAAGGTTGAAAGAGAGTTGTTATTAATCAGTCATATCTTGTGGTAAACTATTCCAAAAATTAACCACTCTATTCCTAAAAATAAACCAAGCTATCTCATATCTTGATTGAATGTTTTTTTTTCCTTTATCTTTTTGCTATGACCTCTGGTCAGAATATTTTAATCTACATTGCTTGTCAGTTACTGAAAACATTTTGTAACCTCAATCAAATCTCCCCTAAAGTTCTTTAGTTCTTTTAGCCTATACTTTTAAATCCAAAAATCATTCTTGTTGCTATGCACTGTAATGATTCCAGCATATTATTGAAACCTGTGTGCAAACCATTATAGAGCTTACTGAAAACCACTTTACTTTAATAATTAACATTTTGGTTTATTATTCCTAAAATTCTGATAGTTCTACTCCTGGTTTCTAAAGACTGCTCTGACACTTTCATATTACTACCGACAATCGCACCCAAATCATTTTCTTTATCAACAGACTCTAGCTATTCCCCATACATATTGTAAATAAAATTCTTATTAGAATAACCAAGGTGAAGAATTTAAGACTTTTATGGTTAAAATTCATTTCCCAATATTCTGCTTAACCCAAAAAGTTTATTTAAATAACATTGAACCCTCATACATCTCTTAATACATTTAACAAAATAGATGGACTTCGTGTCATAAGCAAACTTAGAAACTAAATATATTCCTTAAACAAAATTATTAATTGGTACTAAGACAAAGCACTGAATCCTTAAGGACAGCACTCTTCACCAGTTCCCATAATGATTTATTGCTATTTAATACTAACACATTGTCCTCTATCCTTCAACCACTCCCTCTATCCAATTATGAACAACCATTCCTATATGACACTGATATAACTTGTGCACCAGCCTTTTATGGGATACCTTTATTACACATAAAATATTAATAACCTGTAATTTAATAGCTTTTACCCTTCAGTTACTTTTTTTTTTAAATCCTGGTAAAGATTTTTTTTTTCAAGGCAGGTTTGAAAAAAAAAAAAAATTTAAGAATAACCCAACTATTCCCAATTGTACCAATCTTGTATTCAATTAAGGTTGACCCCATTATTTGCAATCAAAATGCTCTTTCTATAACTTATCACAAAAATCCCAAAACTGGATACCATTAACATTGAAAAGAATTTTTAAAGAAACATTGAGCTAAAGAAACCATAGCCAAATAAAAAAACCGGCACTGAAATCTAATATATAAACAGAAAATCCATCATCAAATATCTACATACACACCGCCCAACCCTAAACATATACCTCCCAATTCTGCGCCACCCGCTTTTAATATGACAGACCATAACATACTCGAAAACTAAAAAAATACAAACAACCCAAAACAAAATGCCACTGCAAATATACAACAGGATGACATCTACAACACCTCCAATAACACCTACAATAGAAGAAAACAAAAATACTTACTGATAAGACAACATTACTATAGCAAATGCATAGAGCCCCACTCAGCTCTACGCATTAAAAACACAAACACCACAGACACCATGCCTATCATGCCACTTTTCAACCCCTATTTTAATCAGAGTCGTCCCCTGCTTAAAAAAAAATCTCCATCTTCTCCAGCTAATTATTTATTAAACAATTCAATGTTTATCTGATTCTCTACAAAATAACATCTCGTACCCTAAACAAATACACACACATCCTTGAACCAAAAATATATTTAGACAACTGAACCATAAAAACGTATACATAATATTCTCATCCAACTGAGAATACCCACTAGAATTCATATTGCTACTTCCAATAACCCAGTTTCAGTCATCCTTGGCACAAACTAAGATGCCGTCCCATTCAAACTTTACAACATTATAAATATAGCTACAACCTGCTAACACATACCACTTCAAGCCCATCATATACAGTACTAAGCATGCCAACCGGCGCCCACGGAATCTGTGTCACATTGCCCTAGACTGCCTTCTAACGACATACCAGCAAGAATTGAATAATGCGGGAATAATTTCAGCTCCCCCCCCCCCCCACTAGAAGCTATCCTGGGGAGTAGCCGCGGCTGAGGGGCGAGAAGGTACCTGATGCGAGTATGCTGGCCCGCCACCTCGTAGCAGCTTAGGTAGCTGCCCGTCAGAAAGTGAGATAGATAATATTATTTACTATATATTAATTATCTATATAATTAATAAGATAGATGATATATATAATAAGCGTATATAATATAGATAACTATATATATATTATATAGTTATAATATAGTATATATATATATTTACTTATATTATATTATACTTATATATATCTTACTATTAATTTATTATTACTTCAATATTATAATATATATTATTATAGTTACCTATATATTATATATGATATATATAAATATAGTTATATTAATAATAATTATAATATATCATATTTATATTGGTAATATTACTATAATAATATACTTAAATATCTTATATATATATATATTATGACTATAAAAATATGTTATGTTATATATAATATATATATATATTATATATAATAATAATTATTAGTAAATATTCTTGTCATAGTAAATATATAGTAGAGAACTATTATATGTTGTACTATATATATATATAATTTATGCCTTAGATTACTTATATATTATAATAATAATATACGTATATTATGCCTATGCTATCGAATTGTTGATAATAAGATTATAGATAGTATAATACTAGTATAATATATATGTAAAAACATATATATAGAATACCCCAGGTTATATATATATATATAATTATTATAGTTATAATATATATATTATTATAATCACTTCATTATTACAATATATAATATATAAATGTTATATTATATATATAAAATTATATAATAATATATATATTTAATAATATATATAATAATAATAAAATAAGAATAAGAATAATAAATATAATACAATTAAAATATATAATATAATACTATATAATATTAACTATATATATATCAAAATATAAAAATAAAATATAATACTAATATATATACAGCGTATATATATAATTAAATAAAATATAACATATAAATAATAAATAATAATATAAAAATATAAAATATAATAAATAGTTATATATAAATTATATATATAATATTATATATATATAAAATAATACATAATAATAATATAATATAACATATATAAGTATATATAAATAATATATTTATGTATATAATATATATATATTTAGTAGTATATTAGTTATTATGTATATAGTATACTAAGAAATATATATATTATACTAGTAATAGTATATAATATATATATATGATATATATAAGTATATATATTATATATATTATATTATTATATATATTATATATAAATATATAGTTATATTATATATTGTATATATATATATATATATATATATATATATAGTATATATAGCGGATATAATATAAGTATTATATATATATATATAATATTATTATAATAAATTATTTATATATAATTATATATAATATTATACGTATATATATATATAATATAGTATATTATATTATATTATATATATTATTATAATATTTTATACTATATAGATAATATATCATATTATATATAACAATAGTAAGTATATATATACGTTATTATATATATATATTAGATATTTATATATTATATATATATATATATACTATAGTTATATATAATCGTGAGCTGAAGCTAAAGGCGACGAAGTCATTGAGTGCCGCGAGAGTACATTACCTGTGTTATTGCTATGGTAGTGAGACTAGGTCTGGAATAAGAAGATGAATAGATCTAAAGTTCAATGTGTTCAGACTGACAATCTTAGGGGGCATGCCTAGGGACTGTTGATGAAGAATTAAATAAAATTGAAAGGAATGCAACGTATTGCACATTATGTCAGCTGTGAGAAAGGGGTCGTAAACGAAGAGAATAAATGAAACTATGTTGAGATGTTTGCGTCATGTGTGCGAAAGGATGAATGGCCCAGTCGGTGCGCGTTAAGCGGATGTATAGTGGAGAGTGTCGTTGGGAACCACCCGCTGGGAGACCCGGAAGAGAAAGTGCTTGATTGAGTCGGTGAACGAATGTCTGAAGAGAGAGAAATGTGAGTTTGGACAGAGGCCGAGAAGTAAAGGTGCATAGATGCGAGAGAATGGTGTCGCGTTTGTAATGGCGGCACTAGCTTGGTGGCCACCTAGGGCCAAGGCATGAACCGCTTACATGACGAACTTACCTAGTGAGGGTCGTCGCCTAGTCCCACCAAGCTCTAGGCCCGTGTGATTTTCTGTCTGCTGCACGAGTTTTCACTAATTAATGGCTGGGGAGGGGGCGGTAGGCTGGGCTTTCTTTGTCGACATTTGTCATACTCTCCTACTGCTTTTCTTATCCGATGCCTTGTAGCGCTCCTTACTCCCAATCTTGCGGAAAAAAGTCGTGGCAATAAAAAAATAAAGAAAGAAAGAAGATATTAATATTAGTGATGCAGCCGATGTCTTTTTTCGCATCCGTGCGTATCGGATTGCGGCATGTTTGCGGGGCTGGCGGACCCAACTCAAAGCACTCCACCAACCTCTTTCCCCAACCTTGGCCGCTTTAATGAAAGAGATTTGTACAAATGAATTATATACTTTTGGCTACTAGTATTGAATGAAATTCAAATATAGAGAAAGGTGGGCTTGAGAAACATCAATTTTTCTGCCTGAAGCCGCAATTGCTAACATTCTTCGAACTTCTGGAACATAGTTGGAAGCGGGACACCAGGGCCCAAGTTATTTTTCCTTTTGCCAAGTTTACTTTTTTTTAAGCGTGGGCTAAACATTTGCTTAACTTCCATCAACTGATTGGATCATCATTTGAATTTTAATCGTTTTTTCTTGGTGATAGTTTTATATCATTTGCACTACATCGTTGGTTAATGCCGTGTGTTTTTTCATTACTACTGGAACTGTAGAAATTCTTCCAGTTGAATCTGTTATTTGATTCTTGTAGAGTGTTGGGTTCTGTAGATTCGTTGTTATTTCCTTTTAATTGCAGTGCGAATTAATAGATGTTCGGATTGAAGCTTTTCAACTTGCAACACAAAGTGACGATTAACTGTTCTAATATTGCTTACAAAGAACTGCTTTATCGGGGATCTAAAGTAAGTATGCAATAGCTAAGAAGCTCATTAATTTACATAGAACCCAAGCGCTTTGTCTAGCTCTAAGGTGTTAAATCTACATCTTTCATTTCTTATTTAACCGCCATCATTTCATTTGAAGATGGTTCAAAATGCTCCTTAGCGTTGAGAATTAATGTATTACATCGGAGGCAGAGGCTGTAGACTACAGAGGCGCTGATTTTTTTGTAGTTTCTTCTAATGGTTTTAATAGCTCAATGCAGCCGCTAATACGATGTCATCTTTCCACATTAATAGAATGCTTAACTTTGAATACGAACTGGCCGTTACGAGCAAGAGGCCTTCTTTGCAGCGAATATTCGTTTCACATCATTATGAAGTCGCTTACTATTTCCAGGCGAGTTGCGATGTTAGAATGTCTTTGATAAGATTAAGATATGACGTAATATCAAGCCGTTTTTGAGTTGCCTTCAACTTTTTTCAAATTTCATTTTCTTATTTCCGATTCCTCTTAAGTATTTTTATTTTATAAATTCTTAACAAATCTCGGTTCGAAACCTTTAAAAATTAAACATCCCAGGCCAAAGCCGCTGATGCGGATCTTAAATAATGTGCGCGCATGCTCGCGGAGCGGATGCGGATGCGGATGTTACTGCATCACATAAATAGTTATAAATATAAATTATATATAATAGATAATTATACATATATATATATATATATATATATATATTATTATAATTATATTATATAAATATGTTATATTATATATTATATATATTAATTATTATAATATATATATAAAAGTATATTATAATATATATATTATATATATAATATATATAATATATATAATCTTTTTTGTTTTTTTTTAATTTATATGCCAAGTGATGGTATGAAGCGACCAAGAATATTTGAATAAATTTCGAAGGACGAGCAGCATTAAGGAACGGACTTGCCTGTTTTTAGATATGGTTATTATCTTTCTCAAGTTACACGCCTGCTCCTTTTTTTCTGGGTCCCTTGGTAGAAATCTATAGGTCTTCTTTGATGTATATTCTCGTTTCTACAGGTGCTAGTTTGATCGCCCTTTTTTGCGCATTCAAAGTAGTTTTCACACCCCAAGAGTTCAAACTAATGTTGGAAGGGAAGTTCTAATTTATTTTTATACGTATTTTATATATTTATACGGTGTGTGTGTATTGTTTTGATTTAGCAATTTTTTTGGTAATGTTCTTGCAACACAGAATCTCATTATCTAGATCTGATGGGTTACCGTGACAGGGTTGGGGTTTTGTAACTTAAGACATTTTTTTATTACAAAAAAGGTGAACGCGATTGAAGTTTTAATAATATATATGAGCGCTTTGGCGCAGTGGTTGACTAGTTGTCTTTCAATCGAGAGGTCGCTGGTTCAATCCCCTGCGTAGTTGTGTGGGTTTTATCCTTTTGGAGGAATGAAATAAAACTTGGCCATGCGCACTTGGTGGCATCAAGTTGAAGGATAGCCGGCCCCAAAGCTCTTTTTCTTACCAGTCCCCCACTTGCTGACCCCAAATAGGGATAATAGCATGTTAATGGAATTAGTTTTTGTGTTATATATATATATATATATATATATAATATATATATATATATATAATAATATATATATATATATATAATATTATATATATATATATCTTTATACTATATATAACTATATATACCCTATACTAATATATATATATTATATATAGTATAAATAAATATTATATATATATAATTACGGTATATTTATAATATATATATCGGTAATATATTATATATATATATAAAAATATAGTAATATTATATAATTTACTATTATTATATATATATATATTACTATATATAATATAGCTTATAATATTATATATATATAGTATAGTAAGTTATATATATTATATACATATATATATATATATTATATTATATATACAATATTAAAATATAATATTATATATACTATATATATATATATATATATATATATATATTATAATATATAATTTTGAAAGAATTCAAAATGGTGCTAATAATTATATATAAAAATAGAATAAGAAATTAAGCAATTTAAAATTTACATGTGCACGCATCCCTGAAGAAATACTGAAAACTGTGCCTTACTATGAGGTTTCATATAAAGGAAATAGTTTTTATTTTTTTATTCACGAAAGTGCGACCAATGCCTTACGTTTTTTTGATGGCAACTTTTGGTTTTAAGTCTTTGTCAACTTTTAGGACAAATTAGGCTCTTCTATATGAGAACTTTAAACGCGACGCTTTTGACGCCATGAAAACACCAATGAAATAAGTCAATCGTGCGTTTAGAATGGGCCTTAGAGTTAAGATTTTTTTAATCCCAGTAAAATGTTATTATTACTATTAAGGAATATGTTACATTTGATGTATGGACTTTAACTGTTTATCTTAATTTTTTTTTACAGTATTTAAAAAATAATTGTCGTGCTGTTTTAGCTCCTTTTGACTTTCTCTAAACTTAGGGTTCTAGCATAGTCTAATCTTTGTGTGTGTTAAGTTTTTATTCCGACTTTTTCAATCAATTTGCTCATTTCTTTTGTTAGATGGCTCTCTATTTTTCTCTTATTTGTTTGTTTGTTGTTTTTTTCTGGTCTTAAATCTCTCTGATAACTTTGTGAGGATTCTCGTTTTTTATGATTTTTTTTTTATTTATTTAATGAAGATTGAATTCAATAAAAAAAAAAAAAATTTGCTCATTTATACTTTTGTTAAGCACGTGTTTGTTTTACTTATTTTGCACTATTCGTTGTTGTTAATATAAAGCAACATTATTGTACTTCAGAAGTTTCTTTTCTAGTATTACAGTTTTTTATGGTCTTTTATTTTAATTTTTTTTATTTATTTATGGGAGCTTTGTTCCGTCTATTAAACTGTTTCTGATTTTTATTAATGATACTATTTCCTTTGGGTTAACCCAAAAATAAATAATTACCTATCAATTTTGTAACAAATATTTTTGAGATTATGGATTAAATGTTGTTATTTAAATGTTTTAATGTTTTTAAAATAGTTTATGTTTTTGGATAATAAAGTAAATGTTTTGGATTATAAGAGATTATTTGCACTTGTTGATATACACAATGACTTTCATAATATGAATAAAGGCTGCTAATTTTCAGTCGGATCAAATAAAAGATATTACATAGGATAGTTAATATTTAATTTAAACTTCAATGTTTCTTGTTTAAACTACGAAGCAAGAAAATAAAATAATTTGTTTTAAAATTTTAAGTTTAACACATCTTTTACATGTATATATATATATATATATATATATTATATATAAGATATATATATTTATATATATTATTATTTTTAATATACCTCTATATATATATATATATATATATAATATATATATATATATATTATATATATATATATATATATTATATATATATTATAATATATATATTATAAATAATTATAATTATAATATTATATTATATAAATATATAGTATATATATATATAATATATCGCAGAGAAAAACTTAATATCTTATTTTCTTAACTTTAAAGTTTTGCAAGATTAATAAAGGTTATCAATTTGAATAATGTCTTTTATGCCTTATAGCTTACCTTATAAAAGTTGGCTTTTTTTGTGCGTGTTGATTAGTATATGATAACACTTCATTTGCTGAAACACGAGCTGAATAAATAACGATATAACGCTCTCTCATGGAGAGATTTAAAGTTGGGATATGAGCTGCAGTCTGAAAGTACATATATTACCAAGCTCTTTGTATATATAAACTAAAAAAAAGAAACAAATTTTGATCTTGTCATTGGTTTCAATGAATGAGTAACTTAAATCTAACATGACTTGCTTTGAAGAGGGAGATATTAACTTTTTTTTGCCATGGATAGTACCATTTAATTGCTAGAAAACGTTGAAAAAAAATAATTTATTGTTCTAGAACGAGACGTCCCACACAACATGGCCTCAGACAGAAATCCGAACAGAGTAGACACACAACTCTAGATCAGCAGACCTGTGGCGGGGTGGAAAACCGATTACACTTACAACATCTAACAACAATCAACAAAGAACACACTGAGCATCAGCCCCCCAAAGCCCGGACGAGTCACACTACCGAGCATTTCCAGACTTAGAAGGTCCACCGAGGCGTAGCAAACAATACATGCTGGCAGGATACCAGCACTGGGATATTCCTGTGTGCACTACCGCACTAGACCACACCTAGTACGCTAGCCACAATCCTCGCCCGACAGACTATGAACCCTACACATTCTAACTGCGTATCACGCCCCCTTTAGAATGCCTCTTGCCAGCACTGACCGCCATTCGGCTTACTAACCTATATACACGGCTCACACACCTACTATCACTCGTCGACACCACCTACCCGCCGATCACTACTGGCAGAGAGGGGGGGGGTGCAGAGAAAAGAGACTGAGATGTAGATTAATGTACTCATGAAAAAAATCTAAATTTTAATCTTCTTGTAAATTTTTGAGCTATAGAATTATATTTCAAGACGATATATACGCAATAAATATTTAAAAATTCAGTTCAAAAGTGAGAGAATGAAAGAATGTTTGATCACTTTCAAACATCTATAAAAAGATTTTCTAATTAATTACCATTCAATGTTGTTGATCTCGACTTGCTTAAAACCAAGAGTATAATCTTATTAAAACTGAAATCTTTTTATGAATCGTATATACTCGACAAATTCTTATTTATCAATGATTTTATTACAAGTATTCTTCTTTGATCTTAATATAAGAAGGAAAGATATCACTCTCTCTATCTTACAAATATACAGAACATGAGCTACTTAAGTACCGCTAAATCAATCATTAGTTACTGATACCTTCATGCTGCTAGAGAGTGAGCATAAAAAGTCGACTATCTTTTTTTCTTAATCGTGAACAAAACGTGACCCAAAATAGCTAACCTAAGCGTAATAACTTTTTACATATTATGATTATTATGTTAATGCTTTCTGTCATTTTTATACTTAATGTAGTATTAACATCTCTCATTTTTTTTTCATATGATCCTTTGTTACAAAGACCTGAACTTAACCGAGGATCTACATTAGCTCTACCTGATATATACAGTACTCCCTGCCATATATATATATACTATAATATATATATATATAGTAAATATATATATATAGTAATTATATTATTTTTACTTTGAAAATTAATATTGGCTTCAGTATATTACATATTACTATAGATAGTATTCATATAATATATATTAATACCCAATACTATATACTTCACTAACTATTGAGTATATATTATAACTATAATAAAATATATATCATTGTAGTTTTACCTTTTAAACAATTTGTGTTCTTACATAGATATTTTGTTGTCATATTATACATAAGTTGTTGCGAAAAAGACAATTAGATATAAGGCTAACTCAATACTACTATATAATCTATATTCAAGCAGACACTGAATACATTAATAACTTTGTATACTTCAATAACTAACGTATAATGTCTAGTAGTAGTACTTACCATAATACTATAATACCTACTAATTAAATATACATAATATTAACTCTCTACTAATAATATAATAAATACTTACTAATAGTTACTAATAAACTACAATAAATACTTCTACTATATACTCACTAATATACTTATCTTATTCTTACTTATATATACCTTAATATACTTAATTATATATTTACTTAACAGTTAATACTAATATACTACTCTATTCTGTAGTATATTATTGTGAAATACATATACACATGACTTCTCTTTGTCAGAAACGAATATCAACAAGAGAATTTCTATTTTTTAAGTACGGCTCATCAACATTTACTTCACAGGAATCTAACGGTCGTCTTCTAATTAACATTCTTATTAATGTATTATTCTTCGCTGACTTATTTTGTTGTTGAGATGTTTTGCTCCACTGCTCTCTCTCTCGCTCATTAGCAGATCATGAGGTCGGCTACGTTGCCGTTGTCTTTTGTTGTTGCATGCATCTCACGAATGGGCTATAGTGGAGATTGTTCGCGATCGCTCTTATAGTAAGGATGTGATAGACTTGAAACTGAAGGGCAATCAGTGTACGCATCTATTCATTTAATTGTTGAGGTGTACTCCAGCATTGCCCTAGTTCTTTTCTGTATAATCTCTACACTCTCACACTATCTTGTTGTGTGCACTCTTATTAAATTATAGACATTTTTTAATATGTTATAGGCACTCCACACCTCTCTACAGTAAATATCGTGTTAAAAGAGCACAGATCCCGAGCTTCAAACCAAATGATGACCGATCATGTAACCTTCAATAGCGTTATTGCTTATCTTCTAACTACTCGCGCGCACAATCTATCTCTCGTGAAATGACTAAACCTGCATTCAAGATCAAATTCTTCCTCAACATCTGAATGTGGTTGTGCCATTTGTAACATACAGTTCAATACCATGGATGTATCGTGGATTACATTCAACTTTGGTTGTTAAAAATTTTCGTTTTTTGTAGAAGTCAAGATAAAACGAGTGGACATCTCATACATAAATCTCTCTCCTCTAATTATATGACCTCATACTCCGCGTCTCACGACATAACATCCAATCACCACGAATGCGCTATATTGATATTATATATAACCCACTAATAATTCAAGACCTAATATATATATATATATATATATATATATATATTATATTATATATATATAATATATATAATATATATATATATATATATATATATATATATATATATATATATATTATATAATATATATATATATCATATATAATCAATTATACATTGTTACTAATTCAAGCGATTTTTATTTATTTATTTTTTAGTTTTGTTTCAATATTTTTTATTTGTGTTTTTAAGTACCTATTATTATTATTATATTATTATTATTATTATATTATTATTATTATTATTATTATTTAGTTTAAAATATGAAAGCTCTCAGTATATTCAACTTGCTTTGCTCTTAGCTTGCCTCGAGGTACAAAATTTACATATAATTATATATATAATATATACCGGTATATATACTACCTTCTATATATCATATATAATATATACAAACTATATATATATATATATATATATATATATATATATAATCCTTAATACATAATATACTTATATAAAAATATCTTATATATACTATATATAATATATGATTATATATATATATATATATATATATATATATATATTATATATATATAATACCTATATATACTAGTTATGTTAAAAACAATAGGAAATAAATAAAACTATAATATATATAAAATATTATTTAATATTATTATAATATATATTTTTATATATTATATTATATAATATATTATATATATATGATAATATATATATATAATTATATAAAAATATAACAATGTTATATATGGAATGTATATTACAATTAAAGATTATTATTGAAATTATTGATAACATTATATAAGATCTTATAGAGCAAAATTGGTAATAGAATATTAATAATTTTTTTTTCCTACCTTTTAAGAAATATATTTAAATAAGAAGTTGTTTATCACTTATTAATTTTATAATTAATTTATAATATAATATAAAAAATTAGTAAATTTCATATTAATATACAATAATCAAAATATTTACTTTATATGTGAAGTAATCATAATATTATGATCAAATTAAATTGTTAAAAAATAAGAAAATATTCCTATATTTCTTTCCTATGTATACAAAAATATAAATAATATATATAGTTATATTTACAGGTTTTTTCTATTACTATTTTACTCCTTATTATTACTAGTACTTTTATTTAATATATTAATATACTATACTTTAATATTATAATATATATATTAAATATAATTATAATATATATATTATATAATAAATATAATATTGTGTCTATATATATATTATATAATTAATATATATAATAATTTAATTTATAATATTAAAGATAATATTCATATAATTAATGTTTCAATAATTAATATTTTAATGATAAAAATTCTGTGAAACAGAAAATAATCCATATTTAAAGCATCGCTATCATATTATTATAATATATAATATTAAACTTATAATATAATTAATTATATTTTATTATAAATATATAGTATATATTATAATATTTAAATATATTATATATTTATATTATATATATATATATATAATAATATATATATATTATATTTATATATATGATTATATATTAAAATTATATTAATATATATATATATGCTACACTACTAGATCCTGTAGGTATCTCACGCAATTATACATACCCTGTATACTTTAAGAGAATAGCGTTAGACCGTCTCTGGGTATCTGAGAGAAGTTAGAGATAGATATAAGTTAGATCAAAGGATGAGTGTGCAGGTATCTTAGTTATTAGGTATGTGTTGAATGTATATATTATGAGAATATGAGTTTAAATTTTGTAATCCCATAAGCACTATGACACTCACTGTGCAACTTATGAAATAATATGAGTAAATATTGACCTGAGTAGAGACGAATGAGAGGGGCTGAGGAGAAGGAGTGACTCGATTTAATATCCATTGAGTAAGTGATATTTTAGTGGCAACAGACATCTTATATGGTGACTTCATTTGTGTATAGTACTATATTAGTAAGATAAATGGTTATAAATAATATATAAGTTTTGATGTAAGGATTATTAATTATTATGTTATAGTTATATCTTATTATTCTTTTTAGATGAAGGTAATGTGGAGTGAGAGTTTGAGATGATAGATTTACTGGAGAGTATATTGTAATGTTGTTTTGAAGGTGAGGTCGTAAGAGGTGAGTGTGGATAATTATATTAAAAAAGATACTATATTTCAAGCCCTTTTCTAAAAAAAATCTGGCTGGAGCGAGGGGGGACTTAATAATGAGTCTTTTGCAAAATTGAACCCAACAAACAAGAGAGAATTTAATTGCACCCTTCTATTTGACCTTCCATATTTATTAGTCTATGTCCAGAATAAATTGGTGAGAGGTGAATAAATCTTCATCAGCCGCTGCGGCATCATATGAACTCTCAGAAAGAAGAGGTGCGGAGGATAACGTTTATGCGCTTGTATCTTCGAAAGCGACGATCATGGAAATATAGATATTTATGTTGATGAGTATAGTAAACAAATAAATAGTTGAAAATCAACTTACTTAACTGACCCCAATATCAAAAAGAAAATCCTATGAGTGGGTGGTTTGCTTGTGATAGTATATCAGTGAGGGACGGGAAACGTCGTTTCAAACAAAACCACTCCAAAATCTTCTTCTGTAATCATGGTAAATGATTAACGTAGTTACATAAAAACTCTATTAGTGTTCATATGGTATTGGACCACGTGCTAAATCGCAATATAACGAAAACATAAGGAGCGGGGAGTGAAGATCAAAATCTCGGTCGACAAGTATTAAAAAGTTAAAATAAAGATAAGAGTTTGTTGTAAGCGTAAGATGCGTTCGAATAAGTGGGGACATGTGTACTTAATAAATGATATCGGGCCTATATAAAAATAGATAGTACACAAAGATTAGTATCTCGAGATAGAGGCAAGCATAATAAATATCACGTACACCTAAGATGAAATGTGTAAGTAATTTGTATATATATGCTCACTCATGTTGCGAGCGATTGAAATTTGATTTTGTGTAATGCTATATAAATAGTAAGAGAAATGATTAGGTGTGAATGTCTCTAAGTAGTGATATATGTGATAGTAGTGAGAAATGAATGTAATCAATGAGAGGTTTAATTCAAGTAAAAAAATGAATGAGTTGAATTTATGAGATGGCGAGTGTATTCGAAATGAAATTTATATTTATTTTTGATAATAATTTATATATTAAATATAATAAGGGATAGGTAAAATAAAAGAAAGACTATGATCTAAAAAAAACATAGTGTGAAAATAATATGTAATTAAAGTATTTATAATAAATTGATAATAAAACGTGATATATGGAATAGAGTGAATGAATATTGTAGGATCATGTTTACTAATGCAGTATAATTAGAATTGAATGTATTTATTAGTGAAAAGAAAGTACGAAAGTGTAAAAGTAATTAATGAGTGAGCATAAGTTGAAATCTTCATAAGTAACTTCTAAATTATAATTAAAAGGATATATATTATTTAGTGTATACTGTATTAGTTAAGAGGAATTATCAGTGAGGGTGAGTGATGTATAGTGAGATAGTGAAGTTTCATTTTGTAAATCATTACTGAGCATAACATGACAATCACGATTTGAGAATGTTATGATTATAAAGTTGAATATGTTGTATTGTAGATTTTGATATAAGTGTAGATAATAGAGAAAATATGTGTATTAAGTTATTATGGGTAATTATATATAGGTTAATAGTATGGAATATAAGTAAGTAGATAGAATTAGGTTAAATCTCAGCTAGTCATAGATTGAGGATCAATTATATGGTGAAATTTTTGACAGTAAATATTAAGTATATTAAATACAAGCATTTGAACTGTAAGGAGGAAGTAGTATCATCGGTAAGACTGATAGGTGAACAATAGAGTATATAGTACCCTTTGAATTAAAATATAGTATAGATTTATAAAGCCCAACCTCATAGTCGCAAATGGGATAAGAATTAGTTTTGTGTATAGAGAGATGAATAATACTTATGGTATGAGAGTAACGAGATAGAACTGAGAGGAGTTAGGATATTATTGAAGGAGCATGAAGTACAGAGTGTTCAAAATAATGAGTGGAAAGGAGATGTGGTAGAACAAGAAGATTATTTTGGAGACAAATCCACAGGGAAAGATAAGTAGAAGTATGCGAATTATTCATAGTACCAGTTAATAGTGAGTTTATTATGTAAAATGTGAGTGAAATCTGGAGCTATGTTTATAGAGAGAGGATAGAGTTGTGTTGAAAGTGAGAGGTTGTCTTAAGAGATTAATTAAAGACTGGTATTCAAAAGAAAGCAAGTGAGTAGAACGAGAGCATTTTATGAGTTGTATTCCCCCGTGGTGTTTAATTTTTAAAAGTATAAATTATTATATTAAAAGCTCACTCTCTACATCAGCAAGAGAGAGGAGAAATGACTTTATTTGAATATATTTTGAGAGAATTTTAGTGCTGAGACTGAAATTTCATCGTCAAATATAGAGGAGATAGCCAATATTGACGAGAGGCAATTTATTATAAAGCATCATAGTTGTCAATATGAATTGTATATGTCAAGGAGATTTGTACGAAAGTTAGGAAGAAAGTGCAGTGATTTAATCAGTCAAATGGTGAATGAAGTATAGTGTCGCTCGCGCCACAGCACTAAAAATTACATGTAATTTAAAAGACTAATTTAATAAAATAGAGCAATGAGAGTATAATAATATTGATAGTTAAAACGAGCAAAACGATGAGAGTTCTCACAAAAAGAAAATGATAGGGAAAATATTTACTCGAAGGAAGTCAAATAAAAATATTTTGGAATATACTAATAATTTAGCATACTTATCGATAGAAAATGAGGTAAATAACAGCTCTTAGAAAAGAGAGAGCAATGCCAATGTGATAATACTTTTACGAAGAGAAGTATGAAGCCTGTGTTCTGGACCGCGAGATCATACCCCGAGAGAAAGAGATTAATTTACATTAGAGCAAGGAAATCATGCATAAAAATACTGGATCTATTTAAGGCATTGTGGCTTTCGTAACGAGTGAGCAATGAGGATCGTGAGAGGAGATTGTAGGAAGAACCCCCACTTCCTGACTACTGTACATTATATTTGCTCTCTCCTCAGTATTTTTATCGTGTTGTAGAAAAGTGAAATGGTATGAGCTAATGTTATTCAAAAGTATTATAAGAGTATATTGGAGAGAGGAGTAAACGTTTTTTATAGAGGTCCACCGAGAAGTTGAGAATGTAAATCTGCAGCAATTGATGAACCCAAACTCATATCCTCTCGAAGCAAGGACTTTTAAGAAATGCGGAGCAAGAATATGTGTGTATATTAAATGTATTGATATAAGATTTAGTAGAAACTAAGAGATTTTATAGGAAGTTGAGAATATAGTTCTCGAGAGATTGAGGAGATAAGCAGATAATTATATTCACTAATATAATAAATTAAATTAGTGAGAATTAGTTTTATTTGAGAAGTTAATATTAGGAGAGTAAAGATGTATTGTTGGACTAATTTATAGAGTGAAAAGTCTTTGAGATGTAATCTGAACGATCTGATTATGGGTGAGAAAGATAAACTCTATAATAAGTGATTAATATTATTTAATTAGTATGTGGTGTTTTAAAAATTATATTTTATTGTAAATCCATATATAATATATTTCATATACAAATTATATAAATTATATAAATATCTATATAATTATATATTAATAGTATATATTATTTGTAGATATAGATATATATATAATTTAGTATTAGCTTAAGACGCTAATTAATTAAAGTACTATGAGTATTATATATTAAATAAAGTATTTATATGTACTATTTAGTCTAACAAAGACGATATTAGTACCCAGGATACATAAATAGGAATCTCTGTGGTCAAGGTATGTTAATGGCAATATGTGTTTGGTTAGGTTATATGATGAATTCCTATGGTGAATATGAACTCTCAAAAAATAATATTGATATTAGATGTACATAGTTAAGCACTGTATTAGTTTAAGAAACAAATGCTACGAAACATAGTGCGTCGAGGGTATAGACGCTATGTTTCAGCTTAGTTCTTCTCGTGTGTTTTAGTGGATGGTCTAATGCAAAGCGAGTAGAGATGTGCCCTCATTCACGTTATAGTGGTATGGACGAGGTTTAGAATGATATTGCTATCGGAAGAGGAGGTTGCGGCCGTAGCGCCAGTGGATTAATGCGAATTATCGATAAACAAATAGATTATCTGCTCTGAGTGTAGTTTTGCAGAGTTTTCTGTGTTAATATATACGGTCATTACAAGAATTAGACTGGCCTATCATTAGTAAATAATACTAATCTCAGACAGTACACACACATTCACGTACGATAGCAGCTCTAGCCGGAGACACATAGCAACATTTGGGCAAGAAGCTCGATATGCATACCATATACAAGAGAGCATATTCATATAATAAGTATAAATAATGTAAGATAAGTGAAAATACATAATAGTTATGAATTGTGAAGGAGGGAAGTGTACTGAGGTGTGAAGTCATTTTAAATGGTGAGCAGTTGGAACAAGTATCTAAGTTTAAAAATATTTAGGATATATGTTGAGGGGAAATGATATATTTATAAGAGCATAAAATATATAAAATAGGATAAAAGTATGTGTACATTAGTAGAGAAGGAGGTGAATAGTTTAGCTCACTACTATAATTATTAAATTAATCACATAACTTGAGTTAAAGCGTTTAATATGCTCTAATGCCGTAAGCTTAATGCAGCTATGGTTATTTTTACCTTGATATGATATTATTAAAGTATAAGACTGAATTATCGTAGGGTTATAAATGATGTTCTTGCGTAATATGAAGAGGAATATGGATTATTAGTACTCTAAGTCCATGAGAGTATGATTGAGAAATAGATTAGGATATGTTCGTAAAAAGAATTGATATTCATGACAGATGATAGGCATATGGTGTAAAAATATGTGTAAACGCTAGTGGAAAGACATTGTAGTACACTAAGATAATGATAAAAGAGATATGTTGTAGAGATGTAGAGTAGAGTGTACAAGTCTTGGTAAAAGATAGGAAATAGGAGTTTTAGGTATATGTGAGTTAATATACCGCATGTGAGTGCTGTCGTTGAAATTATGATAAGTCATATTAAAAGTAAAAGTAAAAAGATGATACCTGTAATGGTACTGAATAAAGATATTTTGGTATTAAGATAGCACTATCATGTGTCGATGTTGATGATAAGTTTACGCACGCCGAATACCCTACCTGTCAATTTGACTTCACTTAAGGTGAGAATATAATCATTGAACCACATCGTTATTTCCTTATAGATTCATCGTTGACGGAGGTATAGTAGTGAAGAGTAGTGAGAGTATAATAGAAAGTAAACTTGAATAAGAGAAATAAATATGATAAGATTAACATACACTCACTAAGATATAGTATTTAGTGTATATAATGAGATTGAGAGTAAAATATAGAATATACTAGATCAGGTAGTGTTAATACTGACTATTTTGGGTGTGGGGCGTTATTATAGTGTCATGGAGACACCAAATCACGTAACTTGGAATAAGTGAGAATCCAAAAAGTAAGAAACTCAGAATATGAGAGATAAATTCCACTCACACACAGAGTTTAATAGAGTAATAGACTTACATGGAATGAAAATAAGTGATTCTGAATGAGATTGTAACCTCAGAAACTGAGAAGAAAGGTATGACATATAGAAGACAAAGTGAGAATATTGTGAAATAGATATATATTTGTAGATAAGGAGGTGAGTATATATGGATATATGTAAACTTCATAACTCAAGGTACATAAATGATAATAATTAAACCCCTACATTGACCAGATGCCCATAGTGAGGGCGTGTCTCAGAGTTAATTGTTTGTATTTTTAAAAAAATTAATAAATTAATAATAAATAATAATAATTTAAAATTTAATAATAAATAAATAATAATAATAATAAATAATAATAATAATTAGGTTAATAAATTAATAATAATCAAATAATTAATAATAATAATAAATAATTAATAAATAATTAATTTAAAAATTAAAATGAATATTTAATATTAATTAAAATACTAGAATATCAATAATAACTCAAAATATAGGATAATAAATAAATAAATTAAATAATAATAAATAAAATAATAATAATAATAATAATAATAATAATAATAATAATATAATATAATATAATAATAAATTAATAATATAATAATAATAATAATAAATCTGTTATTACCATTGATAAAAGTAGCTAATATTATGTTTATTATCTTTTTTAATCTTATTAATTTATTATTATTATTATTTATTAATATTATTTAGTTTATTATTATATTATTATTTATTTATTATTATATTTAACCTGGTGTGTCTTGAATTTTTTTAATTTTTATTCTTCTATATTCTAAGATAATAGACCAATTTATTTATATTATTATATTATATATATTATATTAAATAATAATATATATAATATATAATTTTTAATAATTATATAGATAAAGAAACATAGAATATATATATATAATTATTATTAATATAAATAATATTATTAATGAAAACTATATAGATATTATATAATATATTATAATTTATTAATATATATATATGATTATATTATATTAATTAAAATATTAATTATTTTTATAAATAGATTTATATACACCTATATCAATATAATTTTATAGTTTTATTAAAAGAAAAATATTTAAATATATTTTATTTATATATAAATAAGAATGTGCCTTACTGAATATATTAAATTATAACATATATTAATATATAATAAGAAATATATATAATACTATACTATAAAATTTATATTAATATTATATAAATATTTATTTATATATAATCATATATTATATAATATAATAATATAATATTATAATAATATTATATAAATATGTATAAAAATATAATATTATAAATATTTAAATTATATATATATATGATATATATATATTATATTTAATTATATTAATATTATTTATAATATATATAATTATAATATTTATAATAGTATATTTCAACCCTTTTTAAAAATTGCTTGCCCCAAAACCCATTTAACTTTTTTTTATTGTGAAAGAAAATTATTTTTATGGAATTGTTTGAAAAAAAAAAATTTTTGAAGAGTTAAAAAAATTTCAAAAATTATTTTTCGTTAAATTTAAAAAACTTTCGGCACAATTTTTTATTTTGGGTTAGTGGAAAAGGGCAATCCCGGCCCGTGGCCTATGGCCTTAAACCACCCATAAAAAATTTTATCGGGGAACCCAATATATATATAATATTAATATAATATAATTATATATTATATTTATATATTAATATAATATAATATACAAACAAACGCAATGTAGAGTGCAGAATTTTTTTTTTGGTGTGAATGAGACCATTGATTAAGAAAATTGATATTTTTATACACAGCGCTATTCTAAACTTACAGTCCCAAGCACATTTTAACTATTAAAAATAAAAAAAAATAAGTTTATTTCGATATTAGATGTATATAAGGTTATGATAAGTTTGTTAAAGTATACACAATTTTAATTTGTTTACTTAATATAACCTAAACTTTAAATTCATAACAAAAATTAAAAATAAAAAATTAAAAATTTTTGAATTTTTTAATTTCGAAAGCGTACTAATTGAAATATCTTGACCTCGGCTACTAAATTTCATATAAGTATACGATTATATAATTTCTTTAAAAAAAGAAAAATCAATAAAGGTTATATAAAATGAATGTAATGATTAAAGATAGTGCAAACCTAGTGTTATATTTAACTAAATTAAATTTAAACTAAAAAGCTTAAATTTATCATTATTATTAGATATGTGTGCTATATCAGAATGAGTTTGACAAAGAGAGAAGAATATAAAAAAAATCGATATTCCTAGGATTGCGATTAATCCAAACAATTACCCGTGAAGCCCTAGGGTGGATTTTTCTGACTGCGACGAATTCTAACTTAGGCATAAAGGGGGGCGGAAGTCACATGGCTTCTCTATCGACTTGCGTCAAATATTCTTACATTCTATTCTATTTCCAGTAAAAGCGCTCCGATCTGTGAAAGACATGAGTATTATGCCTTGATTATGAATTATATAATATTATTAATTAATATATTATAATATATATATATTATAATGATATATATAAATATATATCATTAATATATATTATCATATATAAATATTATATATATATCTATAAATACATATATATATATATATATATATTATAAATATTATAATATATAGATATATATATTAATATATTAATATTATATATTTTCTTTACTTATCTTCTTATATCTTATCGTTAACTATCTATCTATTATGAACAAAAGAATGGAGGGTAGGTGCATGATACAAGCATCGGAAAGAAGCAAGTAGGAGAAACATGACAAACGTCGAAAAGAAAGCCAAAGCATTGTACATATAATTAGTGAGAGCACGTCACAGACAGAAAATCCACCCATAGAAGAATCATGGCCGCTGACGGCACGCTCATCTAAATGGTAAATCAGTCCTAAGATAAGGGTTCATCCCCTGAGACCAGATGTAGGCCTCAAATCCACATGCACCCCATTACTAAAAAATACCTCACTCACGTATACCATTCTCATCTTATATAGCCTATCATGCACCTTTTATTCTCACCTCTGCTACAAATACTTCTAATACTAATTTACTATCTTCTCATCATCTAGTAATCATTCGTTTACACTGAGACTCAAATCCACTTCATTCTACTTCTCTCACTCACTCACGGTCTCATAATCACGTATATCGTTCAACTACTAATTGAATACACTTAATACATTATATATTTACTCAGCTTAAAACAAACCTTAATAACTATATAATTCAATTACTTACATTCATATATTATACTATATATCACTAATGTGAGATACACCTAATATATAACACATTATTACTTACAATACTATACTGTACTTATTCATTTATTTACTACTTCATATTTAACCTCACTGTTTCTATATATCAAACACACACACATCACATCATACATCTCTCAAATACGTTCATTCCTCTCTTTATATCATTTTCTTCTTCACACCTTAGACAACCCCGAAGATTTTCCACTAATACACATGGGAACTTTAGTCTATACTTCTATATCCAGACCATATAGTTCTCTCAACTACATATAATCACTAAAACACAGGTAACAAAACATACCCTTTACATGTATAAGACCTAGTACACACTCAAACTTACCCTTTGTGAGCTAATTCACTAACAGATTTAAATTAGCATCACACAGCACCTTATCCTACTAATTTCACAACATTCAAATTACTACATATCTGCATCGTACCTCGAGTTCTCACCTTCATCATACCAAACATTATACCCTAAATTAATTAAAATTGTAAAAATGTTCTAGTCATGTGAGTATATATATATTATATATAAGTATAAATATACTCACCATCTTATATACTAATCATCTTATCACTCATGATATTAAGTTAAGAGTTCTCGATAATAACTCTTCATCAATACACACCTCGATATGATCAAATCAAGAATATATAGTTCCACCATTATATTTTGAAAATATTTATTATATATTATCTTGCGATTAGATAATAATACCAGAGCTGATGTTAGCTTTCGCTAATCACACTCATCACACTCTCACATCACATGTTCACACAACCTGCAAAATTCTTCTATTCAACTCCTCCATACACTCATTACTTCTATCATCCTGAGCTTTATCTGCACACACAGGATCGCGCGAGAAAGATCATCGCAAGTAGAGCCTATCAGTAAACAAGCTGGCGGGATATTCCATTAATAGGTAGGAGGCTACTATTCTACACTCAGTACTCTAATACTCCTAATATCTTACCACTAATTATCTAACACCATTTTCTGCCTATACCTCACATCATCAATTCTTGTTCATAACCCATCTTACATTATATACAATATATTAGAATAATATAAATGAAGACATAACTACATCCTGTATTATACTACTCGCTATTATATCACTAAACACCTCACATAATACACCATTGACACCTATTTATATATTTCTTACACATATTATAACGTTCTCACACTATCGTTACATACATTCATAATATATATTTAGTAGTTATACTACAATTATTAGAAATAAAGCCTAACACCAATAACACCAATATTCACAACTAACACCTGCCATATAACTCGACTATCCCTAATTAACTCTATATCATTCGCCTTAGTTGCAATAATCTCACATTAAAACCATATAAATATAGCACAAAAGATATAATATACCTAATATAATATAATATATAATAGTATATATATTATATTATATAATATATATATATAATATATAGATATATAGCAATTGAATGTATACAACAGTATATGTATATAATTATATTGCTATATTAATGTTATTTTAATATATTAATGTATAAATATAGTAATGATAATATAAATAATATATTCATTTACTGTTCCCCTTTTCATATGTGTACCTCGGGCGTAAAGCTCACCTATATAATATATATATATTATATATATTATATATATATATATATTATTAATATATATATATATATATATTACTATATATATATATATATATAATATATATATATTAAATATATAATTAATATATATATATATATAATATATATATAATATATATTATATAATATATATATATAATATATAAATAATATATATATATATTAATAGATATATAGAAAGAGGTATAAATTGTCAAATATAATTGATGTAAGCAATATATTTAAATTTAAATTAATTGTTTAATATTATTAGATTTCATAATTAATAGTGATTTATACTTTAGTAAGTTATTATTATATTTAATTATATATTATATTATTCCTCTATGAGTATCATTTTTGAATAAATATAACTTTTAAAGTGAGATATATTTACAAAATATGTTTCATCAATTAAATAATTAATAAGATTATGATTAATAGTGAAATTATTTATTAATAATACTGAAGTGAAAGTTGGGTTATCAAGCAGCTATATAATGGAAAACTAAGTCTTTAAAATATTTAGATAAAACAATAGACTTTGTTTTAAGCTGTCGAAAATATACATTTCATTTTATGTTTATTTTTCTATGATTAAATTAATCACAAATACACTGTATTAACAGACTCGTTTCTTTATATATAAGTCATAATAAATATTTATACATAATATGATAGCGAATCAGCTGAGAAAAGTAAATATAATAGATTTATTCTCGTCTATTATAATATAATATGATTTCTCTACTCGAATGGCTTAATCTAGTAGGAACCTTTTTTGACATTTCATGTACTCGATATTGAAATACTAAATGTAATGTATATAATACCAAATATTATTTTAATCATTATCCTTATTATTCATCACTCATATTTTAACTCCTTATTTATTATTTATCTACCCTTTATTTTTATTATTTAATATTTCCCCGACCCTTAATTGAGGTTTGTGTGGGACATATAATAATTATTATTATAATATATATATTAGTGTTTATTGTGTCTATAAATATTAGATGTGTCTATATATGTATAGCAATAAATATGTATGCTACTTATAATTAATAATGTCTACTATGATTATTATTACCTTTTACAAACTACATAGTCTGCTCAATAATAAATATATAACTGCGCATCATAAAAAATTGGTATCTAATATATAATTTAAATAATACTCATTTTTTTAGATATATAGTCACAAACAATATGTGTAAATTTGAATTCGATTATTTTATATTATAAGAACCGAATTATTTTTATATAGCCTTTCTAACTAGAGTAAACGCGTGCAATTGTATCGAGACAAATATAGTCCTAAGTACTAATAAAAAACATTAGAGTTGTGTAAAATCTCTGTAAGAAGTTGAAAACTTATTTTAATTATATTAGCAATTTTTGTTAAGAAAATGAAAGGTAAAATCGTTTCAAAAACTATCAATCTGGTATTTAAAACGTATTAAAAAACCTTTCAATTTTGCGCACTACAATTTACGCGGGAAAAACTTATCGACAAAAATTTGCTTCGTCGATAAGGACAAAATTTTAATGCACCTATTATAACTGGAAATTGTCAATAAGCAATTAACTTCTCCAATTTAAATGGTATGATTATTGCACTTAATCTGAATACATAATTAAATTTTTATGTAAATAAGTATTATATAATATATATATATATATATATATATATATATATATATATATATATATATTATATTATATATATAATATATATATATATATATATATATATATATATATATATATATATATATATATATATATTACTGTGCCAGTTTATTTTTTAAGCTATTTTATTAAAAATACTTGGAAAAACTTATTATTTTACCTATACATTTTCAGAAATAAAATTATAATTATTAATGATTCATCTTATATTTGGCGTTTGGATATTTATTAAAAAGTTGGTACTAAATCGTTAGGTTGACCTCGGCTACAACTCCGAAGCGCTTCGAAAACTTTAGGTCCGACACCTCCCAAGTTCCGGAGTCCTATAATGTGTAGTTCTAGCTTTTAATATATATTTTCCTCATTACAACCAGTGTACATTTTGAATGTCTAGTATCAGACCCAGGGCTGTGAAGCCGGAATTTTTTTTGCCTGTGTTGAGGAGAGTGACAAGTCGCGATATGAGTATTGGGTACGGGTTGAATTATATACTAAAACAACGTAAAAGCTAAAACGACCCGAACAGGTAAACCCCTCAACTTACCCTTTGAAAATCCAAGTAGCATCTAAAGCGTATTTATATAATATGGTGTAAGCTGAAAGAAATGAATAATTAACCCTAAGTTTATAATTTAGAGACTACTCGCCATATATTATGCAGTCAAGCCTTATCTTATACTGGTCTAATTCTATATGTGGGATCAGCTTACGGCCCCGAAAACAGCACTCCTGTAGACGAACTGCAAGGCAATGGAACCAACCCGAATTGACCCTACAGTTCAGAGTCATTTGAATCTTTACTTTAAATTTGAAAAACTCTTACGCAAGCCGGAGTAATCAATCGAGGTTGATTTTTATATTATTTATTAACAAAATATGGTATCGAAAAATCTATCCCAATTCGGTGTGTATATGTATGCATGTTAACATACATATACACATATGATTCAGATTTTAAATATATATAATATAAACTTATCTTCCACAACAACTAAGATGTTTAATTACAAACTAATATAATTCCAGCTTAATTAAGTGTAGTATATGCTTGGGTGTAATGGTGGAAAAGATACGCAACGAAGAATATTAATATAAATAGAAATTATCTACGTGCACTACTTTTAGTTGGTATACTTATTATTATATCCAAGGTATGATTTAATTCACTAGCAAAATTGAATTCCAAATAAATTGGTCCTCTAATGAAATTGAACCCACATTTAAATCTAAGATTTGAAATAGACCCACGTTTAAAACCTAAGAACAGGGGAAAACGTATAAGATTAACATAACAAACAACAAAATGTAAAGCAATTAATAGAATGATAATCAATCAATCAAACGATAATAATTAGACGCATCATAGCCTATAATAGAATACCATTAAAATAATAAATTCCACTAACAGATAGAAAATATATTTACTTAACTAAATTGGATAACTATGACATGAAATTATATAAACTTGATACTAATTATAATAATACCATAAAAATATAAGGTATTAAACAAAACATACCATCAATATCAAAAAGTCGGTACTTGAGGTTTTCAGTAGACGTCCTATTTATCTTAATTTGCTAATTTACAATTGTCTGCAAAATAGAAATATATATAGGTTAATTTTTTTTATATAAAACATATATCAAAATAAATATATAGGCTAATTATTATTGTTCAATAATGGCATGCTGTGTATAACCACAGCACACCCTTACATCCCCCAGCACTGAATCTATGACCCTCCTTTGTCTTTATTTCACATGATCGCGTGTTAAGTTTATCATAACGTCATTCACTTTATAATCATGAGAAGCACTTTGGGCACAGATTTAGGCAGAGGATTATAAGGTACATATATTTGGACATATCACTATTTACAATTATTATAATGCACTAAAATGTGCGAGTCGGATCGCGCATCGCACCAGAGGCATTGTTGGAACCTGGATTAGAAGTAACCAGGGGAGGGTCAGGTAGGGAACTCGACGAAGGATAGTGTTCACATTCCTTTAAAATCGTTAATTTAGTTTGCATCGTATTCATAAAGGAAAAGCACTATGAAAACTTCAACTCTGCAATGTTGAAGCACAATAAAATAAAGTCAATGAAATATAACCAATATTGCACAGCAAAATGAGTTAAAAAGATAAAATAAAAACATGAGAGTGTACTCGCACCCACGCACCAGGTTCGAACATCAAACGAGTAATCCTATCCCCCGAAACCCCACACCTGTAGCAGTGGGCCGTGGTTGTGGCCTAAGCTTAGCTCCCCCGGAACACCGCGCCCGATCTTCAGATGTTAACCGTGCACCACACTGAACGAAACGCGATCCCCAAGATTATTCAACTAAGTCCAGAGAGGCATCCTCATTGGTGAGACAAGGTTCAGGCCCCTTGCAATAAGCGGCCTTGTCAAAGGCGAAAATGATCAGTTTATAAACTGCACCCTCAACCACGAGGAGTGTAGAACAGAAAGTGCCTTTCGTCAGTGCAGGACGGACACCCGGAAGGGTGACGGGAAGAGGAGATGCACCCACAGGGGGAGGATGGAAATACGAACTTATATTTGTAAAATTGAAAAAAAGGGGGTGGGGGATGAAAACAGGTACACAAATAAAAAAAAATAAGGGAGGCATAAATAATAATAATAATAATAATAATAATAATGATAATAATAATAATAATAATAATAATAATAATAATAATAATAATAATAATAATAATAATAATAATAATAATAATAATAATAATAATAATAATAATAATAATAATAATAAGAAGAAGAAGAAGAAGAAGAAGAAGAAGAAGAAGAAGAAGAAGAAGAAGAAGAAGAAGAAGAAGAAGAAGAAGAAGAAGAATATAACAAAATGAATTGAAGGACAAAGTGACTGAGCCCCCCCCCCTCCCTCGAAAACTAGGAATCGACCTTCGTCGGCCTACAGAAAATATTCCTCGAAGCCTCGATGTCTCGGGCGCTGCCAAACGTACGATGCGTAAAAAAAGTACGATATTAAATAATTAGTTTTTTGTATTTAAATTTTTTTGATCCTGTTTATTCCCACTGAAATTTATTGTTAGCATCATATATGTAATAATATAAGATAAAAATAAATAAAAAAAAACATTTATCTGCACCATAAAACTTATAAGGATATATATATATATATATATACTATATATATATTATAATATATATAATAATATATATATATATATATCTATATATATATATATATATATATTATATATATATATATATATATATATTATTATTTATATATATATATATATTCGGATGCGGATGCGGATGTTTGATTTATATATATATATAATGCGGTGCGAATCGTTTTGATATATATATATATTATTATTATATATATATATATATATATATATATATATTATATATATATATATTATAAATATATTATATTTATATATATATATTATATATATATATATATATTTAATATATATAATATATATATATATATATATATATATATATATATTATATATATATATATAATCGAGTTTTAGCCACAATCTATTAATATTAATTGTGGTTACCAGGTTACGGGACGGGTACCCACTCAAATGAACCCACCACCTCTTTCCCCAACCTCTCGCCAGTAGTAGTGACGGGATATTGACCAAGAAAACGCAACCGAGTCCCAACCGACCGATAACCACCCCACCGACGAAAAACCACCATCCTTTTTTACCCACCTTGACCTTTTTGACCTTGGACGCACCTACCTGACCTATACCGACCTTGACCTTGACCATCCTGGACCTGTTTTTTGGCCTTGACCATGACTGACCTTGACGCTTTTGGCCTGACCTTTTTTTTGACCCTTGCTTTTTTTGACTGACCTTTTTCGACCCAAACCCTTTTTGGGCTTTAACCTTTTTGGGACTTTACCTTTTTTTCGACAACCCTTCCGTCTTCGCTTTGGGTCATTTTTGGCCCAACGGTATTTTCGGCAACCCTAATTTTTTGCGAACCCTAATTTTTTTGAGGAACCCTAATTTTTATGAAGAAGCCCTAATTTTTTGAGAAGCCCTAATTTTTTGGCACTCCTAATTTTTTTCGGGCAACCCTAATTTTTGCAACACTTCGAAGAAAGGGTTGCCGCCAACGGTTGAGCAGCAACCGTTGTAACATGTCCCACCACTATTTTTTTTTTCGACCAAACCTTTGGTCATGCCATGGGTCAATTTTTGCCCACCTAATTTTTTGGCCACCCTTTAGGGGCTTAGCCCTATTTTTTTGATATTTCGGTAATAGCATCTACACACGCGGCTGCGCGCGCACAACACACAACAACACACCACATCAGTATACACTAGCCTACACCCATCTCCACATAGCCTACACCCGCCTATCACCCAGCCTCACATAGCGCTACACCAGCCTCCAAAGCCTAAACCCAGCCTACAACATAGCCTACACCTAGCCTCCACCATAGGCCTACACTACCTAGACTCCACCCAGCCTTCACCTACACCTACACCTAGCCTCCACCCAGCTTTCACCTAGCCTACACCCAGCCTTCAACATAGCCTACACCCAGCCTCCACAACGCCTACACATCAGCCTCCACAGCCTACACCCCGACTACACAATAGCACACCTACACCCTAGCCTCCCCCGCTTCACCTAGCCTCCACACCAGCTTCACCTAAGCCTCCACCCATGCTTCACCTACACTACACCTCGCCTCCACCCAGCTTCACCTACACTACACCTAGACTCCACCCTCACGCTTCACCTAGCGTAACCTATATCCTTATCCTACAAGTGCCCCCTACAACTTTGATATTTCAGCCTTGAACCCTGCATTTAATACCATGGGTCAATTTTGACCCACGAAACTTGATTGCTTTGATGGTTCCCAATCACCGTAAGAAGTACTAGGGATGTTCTATTAGTGTTCTATGATTATTCTATGAGTGCAGGTGAGTGCCAGGCGAGTGCCAAGTGAGTGCCATGAGTGCCAATGAGTGCCAAGTGAGTGCCATGTGAGTGCCAAGTGAGTGCCACCATATGCAAGTGAGTGCCACATAGTGGCCAACTGAGTGCCACTTTTTTCAAGCCTTTTCTAACCTCCCCTGAGCCTAGAATAGCCTAATATGGGTGTCACCCTAGGTTATAAGGTAATGAAGGATTCGATTGGTGTATATATTACAAGTTGCTAGGATGCTTTCTACTATGATTTAGTCTTTTTCTAACACTTATTACCACTACACTACGAACTTATTATACACACATTCACTATGAAACTTATACACACTATGACACTTTACATTAAACCATATAACCACTTTAACTCCACCCACACACCCGATACACTTACACTTCAGCTCACATACCACTCGATATTTTGATGCCCCAACTTTGAGCCTCAACTTTGGTGCCTCAACTTTGATGCCTCAACTTTGATGCCACAGCATAAATGCCTCAGCATTGGATGCCTCAACTTTGAAGGTTCATCTTTGATGACTCATCTTTGATGACGTCATCTTTGATACCATCTATATTGATGATTCTTTCATCTTTGATGAATTCACCTTTGATGGTTCATCTCTACGCCACATCATAGAACAGAGTTAATATTAATGTCTTCCCCTAGTTCATAATTGGAACACCAGGCGCCGCATGCGCCCTCCGCGCAAAGACAACCAGCCCCGCACCCGCAGGTGCGATCCGGCCGCGTCCCAGCCCGCCGCGTCCTCGCCCGCCGCGTTTCCCGCGCGCAGCGTGCGCACGCAGGCGCAATATTTGCGCGTAGCCGCCGCGCGTGTGGCCAGCAGGCGCAATATTCCTGCGGGAATGAAAAATATATATACTAAAATCATTCATTTTTATTTCATACTTAAACATTTCAAAGAATTTCTTTTCAAATATACTATGAGTCATTCATTTTTATTTCATAATTAAAAACATTTTATTAAAAACATTTTCGCGAACCTAAAACTGTAACTCATTACAGACCATTTTTTAAATTATTTTTTACTTAATACTTTTTAATTTATAATTTTAAAAATTGTATGTAAGAAGAAAAGCCAAAGTGTGTTATAAAATCATTTTATTTTACTACAACTGTACGAAATTTTATTAAAACATATACTTTACATAGTTAAAGCAGTAAAATAGTAAATCAATAGAGGTGTGACCTAAAACCAAGGGGGGATTAGTTGGCTTTTGTTTTACTGCTTTAAGCTTTAAACTATGTTTTTACTGCTTTTAACTCATGTTTTACTGGCTTTAACTCATATGTTTTACTGCTTTAACTATATGTTTTACTGCCATACCTTATAAGCACAGTAAATCAGTAAATCAATAGAGGTTGTGAGCCTAGCAACATAGGGCTTAGTATGCTTTTGTTTTGTTTACTGCTTACTGCTTTAACTCATGTTTTACTGCTTTAAACTCATATGTTTTACTGCTTTAACTCAATATATTTATTAACATTCATACTTAAGCAGTAATTCAGTAAATTCAATAGAGGTGTGAACCTGGACACCAAGGGGGGTTAGTATGCTTTTGTACTTTTATGTTTTACTGCTTTAACTTTCTGCTTTACTGCTTTAACTTTCTGCTTTAAACTGCTTTTAACTTTTGCTTTAAACTGTTTTAAACTTTCTGCTTAACTGTTTTTAACTTTCTGCTTTATTGTTTTAACTCATATATTTATTAACATTATGTTTATTCTTTTATTTTTTATTCTTTTTTATTCTTTTTATTTTTATTTTTAATTATTTTACTTTTATTATTATTTTTTTTGTTTTAATAATTTTTATTTTTATTCTTTTTATTCTTTTTATTTTATTTTTATTATTTTACTTTTATTATTATTTTTTTTTTATTATTTTTATTATTATACTTAGTGTTTTTACTTCCTGCCTATTGTTATTATTATTTAAGACAAAACAACTCATCCCGCACAACGAACACCACACACACACACACACACACACACAACACTTACACTTACACCATTCATATGACAACTTAATACACAGCACATTGCACTATGGGCACTTACATTTACCCATACACTTACATTTACACTTATACACAACACACACAGATTTATTACACGATTTACTTACACTCACACAGATTTAAATTTACACACACACAGATTTACTTACAATCACACAGATTTACTTACACTCACACAGATTTAATTACACTCACACACAGATTTACTTACACACATACACACACAGATTTACTTACACACCCAGATTTACTTACACACACAGATTTACTTTCACACACAGATTTACTTACACACACAACACATACACATTCACCCACACACACACACGCACATTCACTTACACACCCACACACACGCACACCCACTTACACATATAACGTATAATTTATTAAAACATTTTTATGTTTTAATTAAACACGTACATTTTTTACTCATTCAAATATTACTAAAATTATTTCAAAGTTTCTTAAAACTTCTATAATAAATCAATCATTTATCTTTGAACAAAGAATTTATTATTAAATGTGAATGCTTTACGGTTATATTTTTTTAACTTAAAGTTTTAAAATAATTTTAGTTACATTTCATAGCATATTAATAAAAAAATATAATTTAAGGTACCTTAAAGCAATAAATCAGAAAATCAGTAAGGCAAGCCCCTAGCACCCTCTACAACAAGCTATGCCACGTTTTGTTCTATTGACTTAATGCTTTACATCATCTTTTAGCGATGTAATACAGTAATAAAAATAACAAAATAAAGTTCTTCTCTTGAAAAAAATTGTAAATTTTATTAAAATCATTCTAAGTTTTTATTTAAAAATAACAATTATTCACTTACATTTATATTCTTCGCTCGAATGTTACTAAAAATATTTCAAAGTTTTTTAAAGTATTTGTTTTCTTTATATTATCTATGTAACATGACAATTTAAGCGAGAAAAGAAAGTGACACGCAAACGGTTACAATACCAAACTAACTACATTCACTTTAAATTAGGTTGAAATAACTATTTAGCCCTAAATTTAGGATAAAGCCTTTTTGTACCCGGGGCGATTTAAGGCCTAATACCAGGTCAAAATATATTTTCAAACCCCCCCTTGAAACCCCCCCCCCTTTTTTTCCTGGTTTAAAAAAATGGGATTGGTTTTTGGGCCCCCCAAATTAACTACGTTAGGCTAAATTTAGGCCTAGAATTTAGGATAGCCTTTTTGTAAATCACATGGCGGATTTAAGCCTCTAATACCAGGTAAAAGGTATTCTAGTAATAGACAAGCAATCGAGAATCAATGTTTATTATTTTATAAATATATTTCCAAACTGAAACATGCTGGATCGGTAAAATCCTTTGATCAGGTAAGAAGGAAATGTTACCTTTCTTGTGAGTGGACGGAGAAATCCTTATCTTTATATGACCTCGTATGTGATGGGTCGAGAATTATTTTATCGCTTTTTGGTTTTAAGGTATGAAAAAACATATGTTTTTTTCATATCCTGAGCCCAAGTTTCGGTTTTATTTAAACTATTAACATACATGTAAATCTTTATTTAGAAAGTAAAATAAGGATAATAAAAACTTTACTATAAATTAGAAATTTAATAATCATTAACTTACAATGATTTATATATATATATATATATATATATATATATATATATATATATATAAAAATATATATATACAAGTGTGATATATATATATAAAATTTTATATATATATATATATAATATTATATATATATCAATATATATATATATATAAGGATAACATTAAATATATACAAGCGTGTTAAATATATTTACAATGGTTTATATATAAGGATAACATTAAATATAATACTTCTACATACATTTTACACATGATGTTTTCGCCTACTTTATATTAAAATTCTTTAAATCTTTGCAAATATGCCAATCATTTATATCATTATCGATGATATAGTTTCGTGTCTCAGTAATACCTTCAGTTAACCATACCGTAACATTCCGCTTCAGATATCATAGGTAAATATTTGAACAATTCTGGTTCACATGCATATAATACTTTCTGCCATTGTTTTTCTAAGTAGATAATGAATTTCTGTACTCTATAGAATTAGGAAGCGATCGTGAAAGCCGTAGGATCATCGATCAGGGTTTTCTTAAAATGCGTAGTATTCTAGGTATAACATGTAATGAATTACGGTCACGTAATTAGATAACACATATGTTTTCTTCATCTGCATTTAACATTCGCTTACGTACCTCTAGCATATATTTCAGCTGCGTCAGGCCTGAAATGTAGAATCCAAATGATGTAGGTTCAAATACGGTTGTTTCATTATTTCTCTCCCATAATCTAACTTCCAAGCTTGATTATGTTTTGATGTTTATAAAATGCTAGAGTAAGTTGCTTATCGCTGGTTTCTTCGCACAGGTTAATAACTGTTTCGGTCCAGTTTAAAGCTGAGCTTGGTTTAAAGTATTCTGTAGCCACTCTTCAGTGTGATTACATATACAAAGTAATTCATTTGGACTCACGAAAATACGCTTGGTATTATAACAGGGTGATTGGGTAGACTACTTGAAAAATTCAAATCCATCGGGTTTTCTTTTAATAAGAATGAAACCCTACTTCCAGGGATCTTGATTTCCCCAACTGGACACGGTATGTCTTGGATTGAGGTATCTGTTAGGTGAAACATGAATATTACACTTGTCGGAAAAATAGAACACTTTTATTACAAATCAGAGAAACTTGTGCCCCGCTTAACAGCCAAAACGAGTATGATTTTAAAATGAGTTTGGATCTAAAACATCCGCCTGCTCAAATATAAATTTTCATCCAATCAGAGGTAGGGCTCAGGATATGAAAAACCATGTTTTTACATACCTTAAACCAAAAGCGATAAAATAATTCCCGACCAATCACATACGAGGTCATTTAGAGATAAGGATTATTCCGTCCACTCACAAGAAAGGTAACATTTCCTTCTTACCTGATCAAAGGATCTTAACCGATCCAGCATGTTTCAGTTTGAAATATATTTTAACAATAATAACATTGATTCTCGATTTTTGTCTATACTGGAATTACGTTTTGACCTGGTATTAGGCTTCAATCTCGCCTGTGATCAACAAAAATGGCTTATCCAAATTTAGGCCTAAATTTTAGGCCTAACGTAGTTATCTGCACCAATTTTAACAGAAAAAGTCAGTTGAAATTATATCTTTTGACCTGGTATTGCCTAAATCGCCCCGGGGTGACAAAAGGATTATCCATAAATTATAGGGCTAAAGTAGTTTATTTCAACCCATTTAGGCAGGAGAGAGGTCAAGTTTCGTATCTGTAACGAGTGCGGGTTGTTGTGTTTTCTCGTGTTGGATTGTCATTGTATAGATAATAATAAAGAAAATCCAAATTATTTAAAAAACCTTTGAAATATTTTTAGTTAACATCGAGCGAATAATATAAATGTAAGTGAAATAATTGTTATTTTTAAATAAAAACTTAGAATGATTTTTAATAAAATACATGTTATGTTTTAGCAAGAGAGAACCTATTTTTGTTATTTTTATACTTATTACATCGCTAAAGATGATGTAAAGCAGTAAGTTAATAGAACAAAACGTGGCATAGCATGGTGTAGAGGGGTTGCTAGGGGCTGACCTTACTGATTTTCCTGATTTATTGCTTTAAGGTAAATGTAAAATATATTTTTTAATAAAATTTCATAAAATTTTAACTAAAAGTTATTTAAACCTTGATAGTTATAAAATTTATAAACAAAAAGTATTAACAGTTAATAATAAATTCTTTGTTCAAAGATAATGATTGATTTATTATAGAAGTTTTAAGAAACTTTGAAATAATTTTAGTTATATTTGAATGAGTAATATAAATGTACGTGTTTTAATTAAAACATAAAATGTTTTTAATAAATTATACGTTATTTGTGTAAGTGAGTGTGCGTGTGTGTGGGTGTGTAAGTGTGTGTGCGTGTGTGTGTGTGTGTGTGTGTGTGTGTGTGTGTGTGTAAGTATCTGTGTGTGTACTGTAAGTAAATCTGTGTGGTGTAAGTAAATCTTGTGAGTGTAAGTAAATCTTTGTGTGTAAGTAAATCTGTGTGTGTGTGTGTGTGTAAGTAAATCTGTGTGTGAGTGTAAGTAAATCTGTGTGTAGTATAAGTAAATTTTGTGTGTAAGTAAAATCTGTTTGTGTGTGTGTTAGTAAATCTGTGTGAGTGTAAGTAAATCTGTGTAAGTTAAATCTGTTTGTGTGTGTGTATAAGTGTAATGTAAGTGTCTATGGGTAATGTAAGTGTCATAGTGAATGTGTGTATAAGTGTCATAGTGAATGTGTGTATAAGTGTAAGTGTGTTGTGTGTGTGGTGTGTGTGTGCGGGGGTTGTGTATGTGTGTTCTTAAATAATAATGAAACAATAGGCATGAGTACATAATTCTAAGTTTTAATAATAAAGAAAAATATAGAATAAAATTAATAGTAAAAGAGAAGAAAAAAAATAAAATAAAAAAGAATATAAAGAATCAAATAAAAAGTAACAAAACAAAATAAATTAATATGAAAAGTAGAGGAAGAAAAATAAACATAAAAAGAAATTGAAGAAAACAAATAAAAAGTATTAAACATTAATGTTTTAATAAATATATGAGTTTTAACAACAGTAAAAGGAGAAAGTTAATCAGTAAAGCAGAAAGTTAAACAGTAAAGCAGAAAGTTCAAGCAGTAAAGCGAAAGTTAAAGCAGTAAAGCAGAAAGTTAAAGGAGTAAAGCAGTAAAAACAAAGCATACTAATCCCCTTGGTGTTAGGTCACACTTCTATGATTTACTGATTTCCTGCTTTAAGGTATGTTCATGTTAATAAATATATGAGTTAAAGCAGTAAACACATATGAGTTAAAAGCAGTAAAACATGAGTTAAAGCAGTAAAGCAGTAAACAAAAGCATACTAAAGCCCTAATGTTGCTAGGTAATACCTCTATTGATTTACTGATTTTACTGCTTAAGCGAATGTAATGTTAATAATATATGAGTTTAAAGCAGTAAAACATATGAGTTAAGCAGTAAAACATGAAGTTAAAGCAGTAAAACATGAGTTTAAAGCAGTAAAGCAGTAAAACAAAAGCATCCTAATCCCCTTGGTGTTTAGGTCCACACTCTATTGATTTACTGATTTACTGCTTTAAGGTATGTAAAGTTTATGTTTTTAATAAAATTCGTACAGTTTTAGTAAATAAAATGATTTATATCAACACTTTGGCTTTTCTTCTTACATACAATTTTTTAAAATTTATAATTAAAAAGTATAAAGTAAAAATAAAAGGTGTCTGTAATGAGTTACAGTTTTTAGGTTGCGAATAATGTTTTTTAACTAAAAATGTTTATATGAAAAAAAATGAATTTTGACTCATAGTATATTTGAAAAGAAATTCTTTGAAATGTTTAAGTATGAAATAAAAATGAATGACTTATAGTATATATATTTTTCATTCCCGCAGGAATATTGCGCCTGCGGGCACACGCGGCGGGCGGGAACGCGGAAATATTGCGCCTGCGGGCGCACGCGGCGGGCGGGGTAACGCGAAATATTGCGCCTGCGGCGCACGCGGCGGGCGGGAACGCGGCGGGCGGGGACGCGGCGGGCGGGGACGCGGCGGATCGCACCTGCGGGTGCGGGGCTGGTTGTCTTTGCGCGGAGGGCGCATGCGGCGCCCTGGTGTTCCAATTATGAACTAGGGGAAAGACATTAATATTAACTCTGTTCTTATTGAATGGGTAGAGATGAACCATCAAAGGTGATTTCATCAAAGATGAATCATCATATAGGAGGTATCAAAGATGACGTCATCAAAGATGAGTCATCACAGATGGATGAAACTTCAAAGTTGAGGCATCAATGCTGAGGCATTTATGCTGGGGCATCAAAGTTGAGGCATCAAAATATCGAGTGTGTGAGTGTAAGTGTAAGTGTATCTGTGTGTGGGTGTGAGTGTAAGTGTATATGGTTTAATGTAAGTGTCCATAGTGTGTTAAGTGTCAATAGTGAATGTGTGTATAAGTGTCGTAGTGTATGTGTGTATAAGTGTTAGAAAAAGACTAACTCATAGTAGGAAGCATCCTAGCAACTTGTAATATACACCAATCGAATCCTCAGTACCTTACTAACCTAGGGGTAGACAACCCATATTACGGGCTATTTTCTAGCTCAGGGGAGGCTAGAAAAGGCTTGAAAAAAGTGGCACTCAGTTGGCCACTATGTGGCAACTCACTTGGCACTTATGTGGCCTCACTGCACTCAATTGGCAACTTACAACTGCAACTCATTGGCACTCATTGGCACTCACTTGCACTCGCCTGGCACCTCACCTGGCACTCATAAATAATCATTAGAAACAACTAATAGAACATCTAGTACTTCTTACGGTGATATGGGAACCATCAAACCATCAAGTTTATCGTGGGTCAAAATTGACCATGGTATATGGCAGGTCAAGGCTGAAATATCAAGGTTGTAGGGGCACTTGTAGCTAGGTATAGGTGTACGCTAGGTGAAGGTTGGGGTGGAGTCTAGGTGTAGGTGTAGGTGAAGCTGGGTGGAGGCTAGGTGTAGGTGTAGGTGAAGCTGGGTGGAGGCTAGGTGAAGCTGGGTGGAGGCTAGGTGTAGGTGTAGGCTATGTGTAGGCGGGGTGTAGGCTATGTGGAGGCTGGGTGTAGGCTATGTGGAGGCTGGGTGTAGGCTATGTGTAGGCTGGGTGTAGGCTGGGTGTAGGCTAGGTGAAGCTGGGGGGAGGCTAGGTGTAGGTGTAGGGGAAGCTGGTGGGGAGGTTAGGTGTAGGTGTAGGCTATGTGGAGGCAGGTGTAGGCTATGTGTAGGCTGGGTTTAGGCTATGTGGAGGCTGGGTGTAGGCTATGTGTAGGCTGGGTGTAGGCTG